>CM060978.1:7601475-7866475 GCA_030765065.1 Deroplatys truncata
TGACCTATTTAGTATATGCACAGTATCCAATACCTGCAGGTCTGATCCTTGACCTATTTAGTATATGCGCAGTATGCAATACCTGCAGCTCTGCTCCTTGACCTATTTAGTATATACACAGTATGCAATACCAGCAGCTCTGTTCGTGTTCTATTTAGTATATGCACAGTATGCAATACCATCAGAACTGCTCCTTGAGCTATTTAGTATATGAACAGTATGCAATACCTGCAGCACTGCTCCTTAACCTATTTAGTATATGCACAGTATCCAAAACCAGCAGCTCTGTTCCTTGACCTATTTAGTATGTGCACAATATACAATACCAGCAGATCTGCTCCTTTACCTATTTAGTATATGCACAGTGTGCAATACTTGCAGTTCTGCTGCTTGACGTATTTAGTATATGCACAGTATCCAATACCTGCAGCTCTGCTCCATGATCTATTTAGTATATACACAATATGCAATACCAGCAGCACTGCTCCTTGACCTGTTGCGTATATGTACAGTATGCAATACCAGCAGCACTGCTCCTTGACCTGTTTAGTATATGTACAGTATGCAACATGAGCAGCTCTGCTCCTTGACCTATTAAGTATATGCATAATATGCAATATGAGCAACTTTGCTCCTTAACCTATTTAGTATATGCACAGTATCCAATACCAGCAGCTCTGTTCCTTGAGATATTTAGTATATGCACAATATGCAATATGAGCAGCACTGCTCCTTGACCTATTTAGTATATGCACAGTATCCAATACCTGCAGCTCTGTTCCTTGACCTATTTAGTATATGCACAATATGCAATATGAGCAGCACTGCTCCTTGACCTATTTAGTATATGCACAGTATCCAATACCAGCAGATCTGTTCCTTGACCTATTTAGTATATGCACAATATCCAATACCTGCAGCTCTGTTCCTTGATCTATTTAGTATATGCACAGTATCCAATACCAGCAGCTCTGTTCCTTGACCTATTTAGTATGTGCACAGTATCCAATAACAGCAGGTCTCCTCCTTGACCTATTTAGTATATGCACAGTATCCAATACCTGCAGCTCTGTTCCGTGACCTATTTAGTATATGCACAGTATCCAATAACAGCAGGTCTCCTCCTTGACCGATTTAGTATATGCACAGTATCCAATACCACCAGCACTGCACCTTGACCTATTTAGTGTATGCACAGTATCCAATACCAGCAGCTCTGCTCCTTGACCTATTTAGTATATGCACAGTATCCAATACCAGCAGCTCTGCTCCTTGACCTATTTAGTAAATGCACAGTATCCAATACTAGCAGCTCTGCTCCTTGACCTATTTTGTATATGCACAGTATCCAATACCAGCAGCTCTGCTCCTTGACCTATTTAGTATATGCACAGTATCCAATACCAGCAGCACTGCTCCTTGACCTATTTAGTATATGCACAGTATCCAGTACCAGCAGCTCTGTTCCTTGACCTATTTAGTATATGTATAGTATCCAATATGAGAAGCTCTGTTCCTTGACCTATTTAGTATATGCACAGTTTCCAATCTCAGCAGCTCTGCTCCTTGATCTATTTAGTATATGCACAGTATCCAATACCAGCATCTCTGCTCCTTGATCTATTTAGTATATGCACAGTATCCAATACCAGCAGCTGTGCTCCTTGATCTATTTAGTATATGCACAGTATCCAATACCAGCAGCTCTGCTCCTTGACCTATTTAGTATTTGTACAGTATCCAATATGAGCAGCTCTTCTCCTTGACCGATTTAGTATATGCGCAGTATCCAATACTAGCAGCTCTGCTCCTTGACCTATTAAGTATATGCACAGTATCCAATACCAGCAGCACTGCCCTTGACCTATTTAGTATATGCACAGTATCCAATACCAGCAGCTCTGCTCCTTGACCAATTTAGTATATGCACATTATCCAATACCAGTAGCACTGCTCCTTGACCTATGTAGTATATGCACAGTATCCAATACCAGCAGGTCTGTTCCTTGACCTATTTAGTATATGCACAGTATCCAATACCAGCAGTTCTGCTCCTTGACCTATTTAGTATATGCACAGTATCCAATACCGGCAGCTCTGCTCCTTGACCTATTTAGTATATGCACAGTATCCAATACCAGCAGCTCTGTTCCTTGACCTATTTAGTATATGCGCAGTATCCAATACTAGCAGCTCTGCTCCTTGACCTATTTAGTATATGCACAGTATGCAATACCTGCAGCACTGCTCCTTGCCCTATTTAGTATATGCACAGTATCCAATATGAGCAGCTCTGCTCCTTGACCTATTTAGTATATGTACAGTATCCAATAGCAGCAGCAATGCTCCTTGATCTTTTTAGTATATGCACAGTATCCAATACCAGCAGCACTGCTCCTTGTTTTGTTTAGAATATGCACAGTATCCAATACCAGGAGCTCTGCTCCTTGATCTGTTTAGTGTATGCACCGTATCCAATACCAGCAGCACTGCTCCTTGATCTATTTAGTATATGCACAGTATCCAATACCAGCAGCACTGCTCCTTGAACTGTTTAGTATATGCACAGTATCCAATATGAGCAGCTCTGCTCCTTGACCTATTTAGTATATGTACAGTATCCAATACCAGCAGCTCTGTTCCTTGAGCTATTTAGTATATGCACAGTATGCAATACCAGCAGCACTGCTCCTTGATCTATTTAGTATATGCACAGTATCCAATACCAGCAGCACTGCTCCTTGAACTGTTTAGTATATGCACAGTATCCAATACCAGCAGCTCTGTTCTTGACCTATTTAGTATATGCACAGTATCCAATAACAGCAGGTCTCCTCCTTGACCTATTTAGTATATGCACAGTATCCAATACCTGCAGCTCTGTTCCTTAACCTATTTAGTATATGCACAGTATCCAATAACAGCAGGTCTCCTCCTTGACCTATTTAGTATATGCACAGTGTCCAATACCTGCAGCTCTGTTCCTTGACCTATTTAGTATATGCACAGTATCCAATACCAGCAGCACTGCTCCTTGACCTATGTAGTATATGCACAGTATCCAATACCAGCAGGTCTGTTCCTTGACCTATTTAGTATATGCACAGTATCCAATACCAGCAGTTCTGCTCCTTGACCTATTTAGTATATGCACAGTATCCAATACCAGCAGCTCTGCTCCTTGACCTATTTAGTATATGCACAGTATCCAATACCAGCAGCTCTGTTCCTTGACCTATTTAGTATATGCGCAGTATCCAATACTAGCAGCTCTGCTCCTTGACCTATTTAGTATATGCACAGTATGCAATACCTGCAGCACTGCTCCTTGCCCTATTTGGTATATGCACAGTATCCAATATGAGCAGCATTGCTCCTTGACCTATTTAGTATATGTACAGTATCCAATAGCAGCAGCTCTGTTCCTTGACCTATTTAGTATATGCACAATATGCAATATAAGCAGCACTGCTCCTTGACCTATTTAGTATATGCACAGTATCCAATACCTGCAGCTCTGTTCCTTGACCTATTTAGTATATGCACAATATGGAATATGAGCAGCACTGCTCCTTGACCTATTTAGTATATGCACAGTATCCAATACCAGCAGATCTGTTCCTTGACCTATTTAGTATATGCACAATATCCAATACCTGCAGCTCTGTTCTTTGACCTATTTAGTATATGCTCAGTATCCAATACCAGCAGCTCTGTTCCTTGACCTATTTAGTATATGCTCAGTATCCAATACCTGCAGCTTTGGTCCTTGACCTATTTAGTATATGCACAATATGCAATATGAGCAGCAGTGCTCCTTGATCTATTTAGTATATGCACAGTAAACAATACCAGCAGCTCTGTTCCTTGACCTATTTAGTATATGCACAGTATCCAATACCAGCAGCTCTGTTCCTTGACCTTTTTAGTATATGCACAGTATCCAATACCTGCAGCTCTGTTCCTTGACCTATTTAGTATATGCACAGTATCCAATACCAGCAGCTCTGTTCCTTGACCTATTTAGTATATGCAATTTATCCAATAACAGCAGGTCTCCTCCTTGACCTATTTAGTATATGCACAGTATCCAATAACAGCAGGTCTCCTCCTTGACCGATTTAGTACATGCACAGTATCCAATACCACCAGCACTGCACCTTGACCTATTTAGTATATGCACAGTATCCAATACCAGCAGCTCTGCTCCTTGACCTATTTAGTATATGCACAGTATCCAATACCAGCAGCTCTGCTCCTTGACCTATTTAGTATATGCACAGTATCCAATACTAGCAGCTCTGCTCCTTGACCTATTTAGTATATGCGCAGTATCCAATACCAGCAGCTCTGCTCCTTGACCTATTTTGTATATGCACAGTATCCAATACCAGCAGCTCTGCTCCTTGACCTATTTAGTATATGCACAGTATCCAATACCAGCAGCAGTGCTCCTTGACCTATTTAGTATATGCACAGTATCCAGTACCAGCAGCTCTGTTCCTTGAAGTATTTAGTATATGTACAGTATCCAATATGAGAAGCTCTGTTCCTTGACCTATTTAGTATATGCACAGTTTCCTATCCCAGCAGCTCTGCTCCTTGATCTATTTAGTATATGCACAGTATGCAATACCAGCATCTCTGCTCCTTGATCTATTTAGTATATGCACAGTATCCAATACCAGCAGCTGTGCTCCTTGATCTGTTTAGTATATGCACAGTATCCAATACCAGCAGCTCTGCTCCTTGACCTATTTAGTATATGTACAGTATCCAATATGAGCAGCTCTTCTCCTTGACCGATTTAGTATATGCGCAGTATCCAATACTAGCACCTCTGCTCCTTGACCTATTTAGTATATGCACAGTATCCAATATCAGCAGCACTGCCCTTGACCTATTTAGTATATGCACAGTATCCAATACCAGCAGCTCTGCTCCTTGACCTATTTAGTATATGCACAGTATCCAATACCAGCAGCACTGCTCCTTGACCTATGTAGTATATGCACAGTATCCAATACCAGCAGCTCTGTTCCTTGACCTATTTAGTATATGCACAGTATCCAATACCAGCAGTTCTGCTCCTTGACCTATTTAGTATATGCACAGTATCCAATACCAGTAGCTCTGTTCCTTGACCTATTTAGTATATGCGCAGTATCCAATACTAGCAGCTCTGCTCCTTGACCTATTTAGTATATGCACAGTATGCAATACCTGCAGCACTGCTCCTTGCCCTATTTAGTATATGCACAGTATCCAATATGAGCAGCTCTGCTCCTTGACCTATTTAGTATATGTACAGTATCCAATAGCAGCAGCAATGCTCCTTGATCTTTTTAGTATATGCACAGTATCCAATACCAGCAGCACTGCTCCTTGATCTGTTTAGTATATGCACAGTATCCAATACCAGCAGCTCTGCTCCTTGATCTGTTTAGTGTATGCACAGTATCCAATACCAGCAGCACTGCTCCTTGATCTATTTATTATATGCACAGTATCCAATACCAGCTGTACTGCTCCTTGAACTGTTTAGTATATGCACAGTATCCAATATGAGCAGCTCTGCTCCTTGACCTATTTAGTATATGTACAGTATCCAATACCAGCAGCTCTGTTCCTTGACCTATTTAGTATATGCACAATATGCAATATGAGCAGCACTGCTCCTTGACCTATTTAGTATATGCACAGTAAACAATACCAGCAGCTCTGTTCCTTGACCTATTTAGTATATGCACAGTATCCAATACCTGCAGCTCTGTTCCTTGACCTATTTAGTATATGCACAGTATCCAATACCAGCAGCTCTGTTCCTTGACCTATTTAGTATATGCACAGTATCCAATAACAGCAGGTCTCCTCCTTGACCTATTTAGTATATGCACAGTATCCAATACCTGCAGGTCTGATCCTTGACCTATTTAGTATATGCGCAGTATGCAATACCTGCAGCTCTGCTCCTTGACCTATTTAGTATATACACAGTATGCAATACCAGCAGCTCTGTTCCTGTTCTATTTAGTATATGCACAGTATGCAATACCATCAGAACTGCTCCTTGAGCTATTTAGTATATGAACAGTATGCAATACCTGCAGCACTGCTCCTTAACCTATTTAGTATATGCACAGTATCCAAAACCAGCAGCTCTGTTCCTTGACCTATTTAGTATGTGCACAATATACAATACCAGCAGATCTGCTCCTTTACCTATTTAGTATATGCACAGTGTGCAATACTTGCAGTTCTGCTGCTTGACGTATTTAGTATATGCACAGTATCCAATACCTGCAGCTCTGCTCCGTGATCTATTTAGTATATACACAATATGCAATACCAGCAGCACTGCTCCTTGACCTGTTGCGTATATGTAAGGTATGCAATACCAGCAGCACTGCTCCTTGACCTGTTTAGTATATGTACAGTATGCAACATGAGCAGCTCTGCTCCTTGACCTATTAAGTATATGCATAATATGCAATATGAGCAACTTTGCTCCTTAACCTATTTAGTATATGCACAGTATCCAATACCAGCAGCTCTGTTCCTTGAGATATTTAGTATATGCACAATATGCAATATGAGCAGCACTGCTCCTTGACCTATTTAGTATATGCACAGTATCCAATACCTGCAGCTCTGTTCCTTGACCTATTTAGTATATGCACAATATGCAATATGAGCAGCACTGCTCCTTGACCTATTTAGTATATGCACAGTATCCAATACCAGCAGATCTGTTCCTTGACCTATTTAGTATATGCACAATATCCAATACCTGCAGCTCTGTTCCTTGATCTATTTAGTATATGCACAGTATCCAATACCAGCAGCTCTGTTCCTTGACCTATTTAGTATGTGCACAGTATCCAATAACAGCAGGTCTCCTCCTTGACCTATTTAGTATATGCACAGTATCCAATACCTGCAGCTCTGTTCCGTGACCTATTTAGTATATGCACAGTATCCAATAACAGCAGGTCTCCTCCTTGACCGATTTAGTATATGCACAGTATCCAATACCACCAGCACTGCACCTTGACCTATTTAGTGTATGCACAGTATCCAATACCAGCAGCTCTGCTCCTTGACCTATTTAGTATATGCACAGTATCCAATACCAGCAGCTCTGCTCCTTGACCTATTTAGTAAATGCACAGTATCCAATACTAGCAGCTCTGCTCCTTGACCTATTTTGTATATGCACAGTATCCAATACCAGCAGCTCTGCTCCTTGACCTATTTAGTATATGCACAGTATCCAATACCAGCAGCACTGCTCCTTGACCTATTTAGTATATGCACAGTATCCAGTACCAGCAGCTCTGTTCCTTGACCTATTTAGTATATGTATAGTATCCAATATGAGAAGCTCTGTTCCTTGACCGATTTAGTATATGCACAGTTTCCAATCTCAGCAGCTCTGCTCCTTGATCTATTTAGTATATGCACAGTATCCAATACCAGCATCTCTGCTCCTTGATCTATTTAGTATATGCACAGTATCCAATACCAGCAGCTGTGCTCCTTGATCTATTTAGTATATGCACAGTATCCAATACCAGCAGCTCTGCTCCTTGACCTATTTAGTATTTGTACAGTATCCAATATGAGCAGCTCTTCTCCTTGACCGATTTAGTATATGCGCAGTATCCAATACTAGCAGCTCTGCTCCTTGACCTATTAAGTATATGCACAGTATCCAATACCAGCAGCACTGCCCTTGACCTATTTAGTATATGCACAGTATCCAATACCAGCAGCTCTGCTCCTTGACCAATTTAGTATATGCACATTATCCAATACCAGTAGCACTGCTCCTTGACCTATGTAGTATATGCACAGTATCCAATACCAGCAGGTCTGTTCCTTGACCTATTTAGTATATGCACAGTATCCAATACCAGCAGTTCTGCTCCTTGACCTATTTAGTATATGCACAGTATCCAATACCGGCAGCTCTGCTCCTTGACCTATTTAGTATATGCACAGTATCCAATACCAGCAGCTCTGTTCCTTGACCTATTTAGTATATGCGTAGTATCCAATACTAGCAGCTCTGCTCCTTGACCTATTTAGTATATGCACAGTATGCAATACCTGCAGCACTGCTCCTTGCCCTATTTAGTATATGCACAGTATCCAATATGAGCAGCTCTGCTCCTTGACCTATTTAGTATATGTACAGTATCCAATAGCAGCAGCAATGCTCCTTGATCTTTTTAGTATATGCACAGTATCCAATAAGAGCAGCACTGCTCCTTGTTTTGTTTAGAATATGCACAGTATCCAATACCAGGAGCTCTGCTCCTTGATCTGTTTAGTGTATGCACCGTATCCAATACCAGCAGCACTTCTCCTTGAGCTATTTAGTATATGCACAGTATCCAATACCAGCAGCACTGCTCCTTGATCTATTTAGTATATGCACAGTATCCAATACCAGCAGCACTGCTCCTTGAACTGTTTAGTATATGCACAGTATCCAATACCACCAGCTCTGTTCTTGACCTATTTAGTATATGCACAGTATCCAATAACAGCAGGTCTCCTCCTTGACCTATTTAGTATATGCACAGTATCCAATACCTGCAGCTCTGTTCCTTAACCTATTTAGTATATGCACAGTATCCAATAACAGCAGGTCTCCTCCTTGACCTATTTAGTATATGCACAGTATCCAATACCTGCAGCTCTGTTCCTTGACCTATTTAGTATATGCACAGTATCCAATACCAGCAGCACTGCTCCTTGACCTATGTAATATATGCACAGTATCCAATACCAGCAGGTCTGTTCCTTGACCTATTTAGTATATGCACAGTATCCAATACCAGCAGTTCTGCTCCTTGACCTATTTAGTATATGCACAGTATCCAATACCAGCAGCTCTGCTCCTTGACCTATTTAGTATATGCACAGTATCCAATACCAGCAGCTCTGTTCCTTGACCTATTTAGTATATGCGCAGTATCCAATACTAGCAGCTCTGCTCCTTGACCTATTTAGTATATGCACAGTATGCAATACCTGCAGCACTGCTCCTTGCCCTATTTGGTATATGCACAGTATCCAATATGAGCAGCATTGCTCCTTGACCTATTTAGTATATGTACAGTATCCAATAGCAGCAGCTCTGTTCCTTGACCTATTTAGTATATGCACAATATGCAATATAAGCAGCACTGCTCCTTGACCTATTTAGTATATGCACAGTATCCAATACCTGCAGCTCTGTTCCTTGACCTATTTAGTATATGCACAATATGGAATATGAGCAGCACTGCTCCTTGACCTATTTAGTATATGCACAGTATCCAATACCAGCAGATCTGTTCCTTGACCTATTTAGTATATGCACAATATCCAATACCTGCAGCTCTGTTCTTTGACCTATTTAATATATGCACAGTATCCAATACCAGCAGCTCTGTTCCTTGACCTATTTAGTATATGCTCAGTATCCAATACCTGCAGCTTTGGTCCTTGACCTATTTAGTATATGCACAATATGCAATATGAGCAGCACTGCTCCTTGATCTATTTAGTATATGCACAGTAAACAATACCAGCAGCTCTGTTCCTTGACCTTTTTAGTATATGCACAGTATCCAATACCTGCAGCTCTGTTCCTTGACCTATTTAGTATATGCAATTTATCCAATAACAGCAGGTCTCCTCCTTGACCTATTTAGTATATGCACAGTATCCAATAACAGCAGGTCTCCTCCTTGACCGATTTAGTACATGCACAGTATCCAATACCACCAGCACTGCACTTTGACCTATTTAGTATATGCACAGTATCCAATACCAGCAGCTCTGCTCCTTGACCTATTTAGTATATGCACAGTATCCAATACCAGCAGCTCTGCTCCTTGACCTATTTAGTATATGCACAGTATCCAATACTAGCAGCTCTGCTCCTTGACCTATTTAGTATATGCGCAGTATCCAATACCAGCAGCTCTGCTCCTTGACCTATTTTGTATATGCACAGTATCCAATACCAGCAGCTCTGCTCCTTGACCTATTTAGTATATGCACAGTATCCAATACCAGCAGCACTGCTCCTTGACCTATTTAGTATATGCACAGTATCCAGTACCAGCAGCTCTGTTCCTTGAAGTATTTAGTATATGTACAGTATCCAATATGAGAAGCTCTGTTCCTTGACCTATTTAGTATATGCACAGTTTCCTATCCCAGCAGCTCTGCTCCTTGATCTATTTAGTATATGCACAGTATGCAATACCAGCATCTCTGCTCCTTGATCTATTTAGTATATGCACAGTATCCAATACCAGCAGCTGTGCTCCTTGATCTGTTTAGTATATGCACAGTATCCAATACCAGCAGCTCTGCTCCTTGACCTATTTAGTATATGTACAGTATCCAATATGAGCAGCTCTTCTCCTTGACCGATTTAGTATATGCGCAGTATCCAATACTAGCAGCTCTGCTCCTTGACCTATTTAGTATATGCACAGTATCCAATATCAGCAGCACTGCCCTTGACCTATTTAGTATATGCACTGTATCCAATACCAGCAGCTCTGCTCCTTGACCTATTTAGTATATGCACAGTATCCAATACCAGCAGCACTGCTCCTTGACCTATGTAGTGTATGTACAGTATCCAATACCAGCAGCTCTGTTCCTTGACCTATTTAGTATATGCACAGAATCCAATACCAGCAGTTCTGCTCCTTGACCTATTTAGTATATGCACAGTATCCAATACCAGCAGCTCTGTTCCTTGACCTATTTAGTATATGCGCAGTATCCAATACTAGCAGCTCTGCTCCTTGACCTATTTAGTATATGCACAGTATGCAATACCTGCAGCACTGCTCCTTGCCCTATTTAGTATATGCACAGTATCCAATATGAGCAGCTCTGCTCCTTGACCTATTTAGTATATGTACAGTATCCAATAGCAGCAGCAATGCTCCTTGATCTTTTTAGTATATGCACAGTATCCAATACCAGCGGCACTGCTCCTTGATCTGTTTAGTATATGCACAGTATCCAATACCAGCAGCTCTGCTCCTTGATCTGTTTAGTGTATGCACAGTATCCAATACCAGCAGCACTGCTCCTTGATCTATTTATTATATGCACAGTATCCAATACCAGCTGTACTGCTCCTTGAACTGTTTAGTATATGCACAGTATCCAATATGAGCAGCTCTGCTCCTTGACCTATTTAGTATATGTACAGTATCCAATACCAGCAGCTCTGTTCCTTGACCTATTTAGTATATGCACAATATGCAATATGAGCAGCACTGCTCCTTGACCTATTTAGTATATGCACAGTAAACAATACCAGCAGCTCTGTTCCTTGACCTATTTAGTATATGCACAGTATCCAATACCTGCAGCTCTGTTCCTTGACCTATTTAGTATATGCACAGTATCCAATACCAGCAGCTCTGTTCCTTGATCTATTTAGTATATGCACAGTATCCAATAACAGCAGGTCTCCTCCTTGACCTATTTAGTATATGCACAGTATCCAATACCTGCAGGTCTGATCCTTGACCTATTTAGTATATGCGCAGTATGCAATACCTGCAGCTCTGCTCCTTGACCTATTTAGTATATACACAGTATGCAATACCAGCAGCTCTGTTCCTGTTCTATTTAGTATATGCACAGTATGCAATACCATCAGAACTGCTCCTTGAGCTATTTAGTATATGAACAGTATGCAATACCTGCAGCACTGCTCCTTAACCTATTTAGTATATGCACAGTATCCAAAACCAGCAGCTCTGTTCCTTGACCTATTTAGTATGTGCACAATATACAATACCAGCAGATCTGCTCCTTTACCTATTTAGTATATGCACAGTGTGCAATACTTGCAGTTCTGCTGCTTGACGTATTTAGTATATGCACAGTATCCAATACCTGCAGCTCTGCTCCGTGATCTATTTAGTATATACACAATATGCAATACCAGCAGCACTGCTCCTTGACCTGTTGCGTATATGTACAGTATGCAATACCAGCAGCACTGCTCCTTGACCTGTTTAGTATATGTACAGTATGCAACATGAGCAGCTCTGCTCCTTGACCTATTAAGTATATGCATAATATGCAATATGAGCAACTTTGCTCCTTAACCTATTTAGTATATGCACAGTATCCAATACCAGCAGCTCTGTTCCTTGAGATATTTAGTATATGCACAATATGCAATATGAGCAGCACTGCTCCTTGACCTATTTAGTATATGCACAGTATCCAATACCTGCAGCTCTGTTCCTTGACCTATTTAGTATATGCACAATATGCAATATGAGCAGCACTGCTCCTTGACCTATTTAGTATATGCACAGTATCCAATACCAGCAGATCTGTTCCTTGACCTATTTAGTATATGCACAATATCCAATACCTGCAGCTCTGTTCCTTGACCGATTTAGTATATGCACAGTATCCAATACCACCAGCACTGCACCTTGACCTATTTAGTGTATGCACAGTATCCAATACCAGCAGCTCTGCTCCTTGACCTATTTAGTATATGCACAGTATCCAATACCAGCAGCTCTGCTCCTTGACCTATTTAGTAAATGCACAGTATCCAATACTAGCAGCTCTGCTCCTTGACCTATTTTGTATATGCACAGTATCCAATACCAGCAGCTCTGCTCCTTGACCTATTTAGTATATGCACATTATCCAATACCAGCAGCACTGCTCCTTGACCTATTTAGTATATGCACAGTATCCAGTACCAGCAGCTCTGTTCCTTGACCTATTTAGTATATGTATAGTATCCAATATGAGAAGCTCTGTTCCTTGACCTATTTAGTATATGCACAGTTTCCAATCTCAGCAGCTCTGCTCCTTGATCTATTTAGTATATGCACAGTATCCAATACCAGCATCTCTGCTCCTTGATCTATTTAGTATATGCACAGTATCCAATACCAGCAGCTGTGCTCCTTGATCTATTTAGTATATGCACAGTATCCAATACCAGCAGCTCTGCTCCTTGACCTATTTAGTATTTGTACAGTATCCAATATGAGCAGCTCTTCTCCTTGACCGATTTAGTATATGCGCAGTATCCAATACTAGCAGCTCTGCTCCTTGACCTATTAAGTATATGCACAGTATCCAATACCAGCAGCACTGCGCTTGACCTATTTAGTATATGCACAGTATCCAATACCAGCAGCTCTGCTCCTTGACCAATTTAGTATATGCACATTATCCAATACCAGTAGCACTGCTCCTTGACCTATGTAGTATATGCACAGTATCCAATACCAGCAGGTCTGTTCCTTGACCTATTTAGTATATGCACAGTATCCAATACCAGCAGTTCTGCTCCTTGACCTATTTAGTATATGCACAGTATCCAATACCGGCAGCTCTGCTCCTTGACCTATTTAGTATATGCACAGTATCCAATACCAGCAGCTCTGTTCCTTGACCTATTTAGTATATGCGCAGTATCCAATACTAGCAGCTCTGCTCCTTGACCTATTTAGTATATGCACAGTATGCAATACCTGCAGCACTGCTCCTTGCCCTATTTAGTATATGCACAGTATCCAATATGAGCAGCTCTGCTCCTTGACCTATTTAGTATATGTACAGTATCCAATAGCAGCAGCAATGCTCCTTGATCTTTTTAGTATATGCACAGTATCCAATACCAGCAGCACTGCTCCTTGTTTTGTTCAGAATATGCACAGTATCCAATACCAGGAGCTCTGCTCCTTGATCTGTTTAGTGTATGCACCGTATCCAATACCAGCAGCACTGCTCCTTGATCTATTTAGTATATGCACAGTATCCAATACCAGCAGCACTGCTCCTTGAACTGTTTAGTATATGCACAGTATCCAATATGAGCAGCTCTGCTCCTTGACCTATTTAGTATATGTACAGTATCCAATACCAGCAGCTCTGTTCCTTGAGCTATTTAGTATATGCACAGTATGCAATACCAGCAGCACTGCTCCTTGATCTATTTAGTATATGCACAGTATCCAATACCAGCAGCACTGCTCCTTGAACTGTTTAGTATATGCACAGTATCCAATACCAGCAGCTCTGTTCTTGACCTATTTAGTATATGCACAGTATCCAATAACAGCAGGTCTCCTCCTTGACCTATTTAGTATATGCACAGTATCCAATACCTGCAGCTCTGTTCCTTAACCTATTTAGTATATGCACAGTATCCAATAACAGCAGGTCTCCTCCTTGACCTATTTAGTATATGCACAGTATCCAATACCTGCAGCTCTGTTCCTTGACCTATTTAGTATATGCACACTATCCAATACCAGCAGCACTGCTCCTTGACCTATGTAGTATATGCACAGTATCCAATACCAGCAGGTCTGTTCCTTGACCTATTTAGTATATGCACAGTATCCAATACCAGCAGTTCTGCTCCTTGACCTATTTAGTATATGCACAGTATCCAATACCAGCAGCTCTGCTCCTTGACCTATTTAGTATATGCACAGTATCCAATACCAGCAGCTCTGTTCCTTGACCTATTTAGTATATGCGCAGTATCCAATACTAGCAGCTCTGCTCCTTGACCTATTTAGTATATGCACAGTATGCAATACCTGCAGCACTGCTCCTTGCCCTATTTGGTATATGCACAGTATCCAATATGAGCAGCATTGCTCCTTGACCTATTTAGTATATGTACAGTATCCAATAGCAGCAGCTCTGTTCCTTGACCTATTTAGTATATGCACAATATGCAATATAAGCAGCACTGCTCCTTGACCTATTTAGTATATGCCAAGTATCCAATACCTGCAGCTCTGTTCCTTGACCTATTTAGTATATGCACAATATGGAATATGAGCAGCACTGCTCCTTGACCTATTTAGTATATGCACAGTATCCAATACCAGCAGATCTGTTCCTTGACCTATTTAGTATATGCACAATATCCAATACCTGCAGCTCTGTTCTTTGACCTATTTAGTATATGCTCAGTATCCAATACCAGCAGCTCTGTTCCTTGACCTATTTAGTATATGCTCAGTATCCAATACCTGCAGCTTTGGTCCTTGACCTATTTAGTATATGCACAATATGCAATATGAGCAGCACTGCTCCTTGATCTATTTAGTATATGCACAGTAAACAATACCAGCAGCTCTGTTCCTTGACCTTTTTAGTATATGCACAGTATCCAATACCTGCAGCTCTGTTCCTTGACCTATTTAGTATATGCACAGTATCCAATACCAGCAGCTCTGTTCCTTGACCTATTTAGTATATGCAATTTATCCAATAACAGCAGGTCTCCTCCTTGACCTATTTAGTATATGCACAGTATCCAATAACAGCAGGTCTCCTCCTTGACCGATTTAGTACATGCACAGTATCCAATACCACCAGCACTGCACCTTGACCTATTTAGTATATGCACAGTATCCAATACCAGCAGCTCTGCTCCTTGACCTATTTAGTATATGCACAGTATCCAATACCAGCAGCTCTGCTCCTTGACCTATTTAGTATATGCACAGTATCCAGTACCAGCAGCTCTGTTCCTTGAAGTATTTAGTATATGTACAGTATCCAATATGAGAAGCTCTGTTCCTTGACCTATTTAGTATATGCACAGTTTCCTATCCCAGCAGCTCTGCTCCTTGATATATTTAGTATATGCACAGTATGCAATACCAGCATCTCTGCTCCTTGATCTATTTAGTATATGCACAGTATCCAATACCAGCAGCTGTGCTCCTTGATCTGTTTAGTATATGCACAGTATCCAATACCAGCAGCTCTGCTCCTTGACCTATTTAGTATATGCACAGTATCCAATACCAGCAGCTCTGCTCCTTGACCTATTTAGTATATGCACAGTATCCAATACCAGCAGCACTGCTCCTTGACCTATGTAGTATATGCACAGTATCCAATACCAGCAGCTCTGTTCCTTGACCTATTTAGTATATGCACAGTATCCAATACCAGCAGTTCTGCTCCTTGACCTATTTAGTATATGCACAGTATCCAATACCAGTAGCTCTGTTCCTTGACCTATTTAGTATATGCGCAGTATCCAATACTAGCAGCTCTGCTCCTTGACCTATTTAGTATATGCACAGTATGCAATACCTGCAGCACTGCTCCTTGCCCTATTTAGTATATGCACAGTATCCAATATGAGCAGCTCTGCTCCTTGACCTATTTAGTATATGTACAGTATCCAATAGCAGCAGCAATGCTCCTTGATCTTTTTAGTATATGCACAGTATCCAATACCAGCAGCACTGCTCCTTGATCTGTTTAGTATATGCACAGTATCCAATACCAGCAGCTCTGCTCCTTGATCTGTTTAGTGTATGCACAGTATCCAATACCAGCAGCACTGCTCCTTGATCTATTTATTATATGCACAGTATCCAATACCAGCTGTACTGCTCCTTGAACTGTTTAGTATATGCACAGTATCCAATATGAGCAGCTCTGCTCCTTGACCTATTTAGTATATGTACAGTATCCAATACCAGCAGCTCTGTTCCTTGACCTATTTAGTATATGCACAATATGCAATATGAGCAGCACTGCTCCTTGACCTATTTAGTATATGCACAGTAAACAATACCAGCAGCTCTGTTCCTTGACCTATTTAGTATATGCACAGTATCCAATACCTGCAGCTCTGTTCCTTGACCTATTTAGTATATGCACAGTATCCAATACCAGCAGCTCTGTTCCTTGACCTATTTAGTATATGCACAGTATCCAATAACAGCAGGTCTCCTCCTTGACCTATTTAGTATATGCACAGTATCCAATACCTGCAGGTCTGATCCTTGACCTATTTAGTATATGCGCAGTATGCAATACCTGCAGCTCTGCTCCTTGACCTATTTAGTATATACACAGTATGCAATACCAGCAGCACTGTTCCTGTTCTATTTAGTATATGCACAGTATGCAATACCATCAGAACTGCTCCTTGAGCTATTTAGTATATGAACAGTATGCAATACCTGCAGCACTGCTCCTTAACCTATTTAGTATATGCACAGTATCCAAAACCAGCAGCTCTGTTCCTTGACCTATTTAGTATGTGCACAATATACAATACCAGCAGATCTGCTCCTTTACCTATTTAGTATATGCACAGTGTGCAATACTTGCAGTTCTGCTGCTTGACGTATTTAGTATATGCACAGTATCCAATACCTGCAGCTCTGCTCCGTGATCTATTTAGTATATACACAATATGCAATACCAGCAGCACTGCTCCTTGACCTGTTGCGTATATGTACAGTATGCAATACCAGCAGCACTGCTCCTTGACCTGTTTAGTATATGTACAGTATGCAACATGAGCAGCTCTGCTCCTTGACCTATTAAGTATATGCATAATATGCAATATGAGCAACTTTGCTCCTTAACCTATTTAGTATATGCACAGTATCCAATACCAGCAGCTCTGTTCCTTGAGATATTTAGTATATGCACAATATGCAATATGAGCAGCACTGCTCCTTGACCTATTTAGTATATGCACAGTATCCAATACCTGCAGCTCTGTTCCTCGACCTATTTAGTATATGCACAATATGCAATATGAGCAGCACTGCTCCTTGACCTATTTAGTATATGCACAGTATCCAATACCAGCAGATCTGTTCCTTGACCTATTTAGTATATGCACAATATCCAATACCTGCAGCTCTGTTCCTTGATCTATTTAGTATATGCACAGTATCCAATACCAGCAGCTCTGTTCCTTGACCTATTTAGTATGTGCACAGTATCCAATAACAGCAGGTCTCCTCCTTGACCTATTTAGTATATGCACAGTATCCAATACCTGCAGCTCTGTTCCGTGACCTATTTAGTATATGCACAGTATCCAATAACAGCAGGTCTCCTCCTTGACCGATTTAGTATATGCACAGTATCCAATACCACCAGCACTGCACCTTGACCTATTTAGTGTATGCACAGTATCCAATACCAGCAGCTCTGCTCCTTGACCTATTTAGTATATGCACAGTATCCAATACCAGCAGCTCTGCTCCTTGACCTATTTAGTAAATGCACAGTATCCAATACTAGCAGCTCTGCTCCTTGACCTATTTTGTATATGCACAGTATCCAATACCAGCAGCTCTGCTCCTTGACCTATTTAGTATATGCACAGTATCCAATACCAGCAGCACTGCTCCTTGACCTATTTAGTATATGCACAGTATCCAGTACCAGCAGCTCTGTTCCTTGACCTATTTAGTATATGTATAGTATCCAATATGAGAAGCTCTGTTCCTTGACCTATTAAGTATATGCACAGTTTCCAATCTCAGCAGCTCTGCTCCTTGATCTATTTAGTATATGCACAGTATCCAATACCAGCATCTCTGCTCCTTGATCTATTTAGTATATGCACAGTATCCAATACCAGCAGCTGTGCTCCTTGATCTATTTAGTATATGCACAGTATCCAATACCAGCAGCTCTGCTCCTTGACCTATTTAGTATTTGTACAGTATCCAATATGAGCAGCTCTTCTCCTTGACCGATTTAGTATATGCGCAGTATCCAATACTAGCAGCTCTGCTCCTTGACCTATTAAGTATATGCACAGTATCCAATACCAGCAGCACTGCCCTTGACCTATTTAGTATATGCACAGTATCCAATACCAGCAGCTCTGCTCCTTGACCAATTTATTATATGCACATTATCCAATACCAGTAGCACTGCTCCTTGACCTATGTAGTATATGCACAGTATCCAATACCAGCAGGTCTGTTCCTTGACCTATTTAGTATATGCACAGTATCCAATACCAGCAGTTCTGCTCCTTGACCTATTTAGTATATGCACAGTATCCAATACCGGCAGCTCTGCTCCTTGACCTATTTAGTATATGCACAGTATCCAATACCAGCAGCTCTGTTCCTTGACCTATTTAGTATATGCGCAGTATCCAATACTAGCAGCTCTGCTCCTTGACCTATTTAGTATATGCACAGTATGCAATACCTGCAGCACTGCTCCTTGCCCTATTTAGTATATGCACAGTATCCAATATGAGCAGCTCTGCTCCTTGACCTATTTAGTATATGTACAGTATCCAATAGCAGCAGCAATGCTCCTTGATCTTTTTAGTATATGCACAGTATCCAATACCAGCAGCACTGCTCCTTGTTTTGTTTAGAATATGCACAGTATCCAATACCAGGAGCTCTGCTCCTTGATCTGTTTAGTGTATGCACCGTATCCAATACCAGCAGCACTGCTCCTTGAGCTATTTAGTATATGCACAGTATCCAATACCAGCAGCACTGCTCCTTGATCTATTTAGTATATGCACAGTATCCAATACCAGCAGCACTGCTCCTTGAACTGTTTAGTATATGCACAGTATCCAATACCAGCAGCTCTGTTCTTGACCTATTTAGTATATGCACAGTATCCAATAACAGCAGGTCTCCTCCTTGACCTATTTAGTATATGCACAGTATCCAATACCTGCAGCTCTGTTCCTTAACCTATTTAGTATATGCACAGTATCCAATAACAGCAGGTCTCCTCCTTGACCTATTTAGTATATGCACAGTATCCAATACCTGCAGCTCTGTTCCTTGACCTATTTAGTATATGCACAGTATCCAATACCAGCAGCACTGCTCCTTGACCTATGTAGTATATGCACAGTATCCAATACCAGCAGGTCTGTTCCTTGACCTATTTAGTATATGCACAGTATCCAATACCAGCAGTTCTGCTCCTTGACCTATTTAGTATATGCACAGTATCCAATACCAGCAGCTCTGCTCCTTGACCTATTTAGTATATGCACAGTATCCAATACCAGCAGCTCTGTTCCTTGACCTATTTAGTATATGCGCAGTATCCAATACTAGCAGCTCTGCTCCTTGACCTATTTAGTATATGCACAGTATGCAATACCTGCAGCACTGCTCCTTGCCCTATTTGGTATATGCACAGTATCCAATATGAGCAGCATTGCTCCTTGACCTATTTAGTATATGTACAGTATCCAATAGCAGCAGCTCTGTTCCTTGACGTATTTAGTATATGCACAATATGGAATATGAGCAGCACTGCTCCTTGACCTATTTAGTATATGCACAGTATCCAATACCAGCAGATCTGTTCCTTGACCTATTTAGTATATGCACAATATCCAATACCTGCAGCTCTGTTCTTTGACCTATTTAGTATATGCACAGTATCCAATACCAGCAGCTCTGTTCCTTGACCTATTTAGTATATGCTCAGTATCCAATACCTGCAGCTTTGGTCCTTGACCTATTTAGTATATGCACAATATGCAATATGAGCAGCACTGCTCCTTGATCTATTTAGTATATGCACAGTAAACAATACCAGCAGCTCTGTTCCTTGACCTTTTTAGTATATGCACAGTATCCAATACCAGCAGCTCTGTTCCTTGACCTATTTAGTATATGCAATTTATCCAATAACAGCAGGTCTCCTCCTTGACCTATTTAGTATATGCACAGTATCCAATAACAGCAGGTCTCCTCCTTGACCGATTTAGTACATGCACAGTATCCAATACCACCAGCACTGCACCTTGACCTATTTAGTATATGCACATTATCCAATACCAGCAGCTCTGCTCCTTGACCTATTTAGTATATGCACAGTATCCAATACCAGCAGCTCTGCTCCTTGACCTATTTAGTATATGCACAGTATCCAATACTAGCAGCTCTGCTCCTTGACCTATTTAGTATATGCGCAGTATCCAATACCAGCAGCTCTGCTCCTTGACCTATTTTGTATATGCACAGTATCCAATACCAGCAGCTCTGCTCCTTGACCTATTTAGTATATGCACAGTATCCAATACCAGCAGCACTGCTCCTTGACCTATTTAGTATATGCACAGTATCCAGTACCAGCAGCTCTGTTCCTTGAAGTATTTAGTATATGTACAGTATCCAATATGAGAAGCTCTGTTCCTTGACCTATTTAGTATATGCACAGTTTCCTATCCCAGCAGCTCTGCTCCTTGATCTATTTAGTATATGCACAGTATGCAATACCAGCATCTCTGCTCCTTGATCTATTTAGTATATGCACAGTATCCAATACCAGCAGCTGTGCTCCTTGATCTGTTTAGTATATGCACAGTATCCAATACCAGCAGCTCTGCTCCTTGACCTATTTAGTATATGTACAGTATCCAATATGAGCAGCTCTTCTCCTTGACCGATTTAGTATATGCGCAGTATCCAATACTAGCAGCTCTGCTCCTTGACCTATTTAGTATATGCACAGTATCCAATATCAGCAGCACTTCCCTTGACCTATTTAGTATATGCACAGTATCCAATACCAGCAGCTCTGCTCCTTGACCTATTTAGTATATGCACAGTATCCAATACCTGCAGCTTGCTCCTTGACCTATGTAGTATATGCACAGTATCCAATACCAGCAGCTCTGTTCCTTGACCTATTTAGTATATGCACAGTATCCAATACCAGCAGTTCTGCTCCTTGACCTATTTAGTATATGCACAGTATCCAATACCAGCAGCTCTGTTCCTTGACCTATCTTGTATATGCGCAGTATCCAATACTAGCAGCTCTGCTCCTTGACCTATTTAGTATATGCACAGTATGCAATACCTGCAGCACTGCTCCTTGCCCTATTTAGTATATGCACAGTATCCAATATGAGCAGCTCTGCTCCTTGACCTATTTAGTATATGTACAGTATCCAATAGCAGCAGCAATGCTCCTTGATCTTTTTAGTATATGCACAGTATCCAATACCAGCAGCACTGCTCCTTGATCTGTTTAGTATATGCACAGTATCCAATACCAGCAGCTCTGCTCCTTGATCTGTTTAGTGTATGCACAGTATCCAATACCAGCAGCACTGCTCCTTGATCTATTTATTATATGCACAGTATCCAATACCAGCTGTACTGCTCCTTGAACTGTTTAGTATATGCACAGTATCCAATATGAGCAGCTCTGCTCCTTGACCTATTTAGTATATGTACAGTATCCAATACCAGCAGCTCTGTTCCTTGACCTATTTAGTATATGCACAGTATCCAATAACAGGAGGTCTCCTCCTTGACCTATTTAGTATATGCACAGTATCCAATACCTGCAGGTCTGATCCTTGACCTATTTAGTATATGCGCAGTATGCAATACCTGCAGCTCTGCTCCTTGACCTATTTAGTATATACACAGTATGCAATACCAGCAGCTCTGTTCCTGTTCTATTTAGTATATGCACAGTATGCAATACCATCAGAACTGCTCCTTGAGCTATTTAGTATATGAACAGTATCCAAAACCAGCAGCTCTGTTCCTTGACCTATTTAGTATGTGCACAATATACAATACCAGCAGATCTGCTCCTTTACCTATTTAGTATATGCACAGTGTGCAATACTTGCAGTTCTGCTGCTTGACGTATTTAGTATATGCACAGTATCCAATACCTGCAGCTCTGCTCCGTGATCTATTTAGTATATACACAATATGCAATACCAGCAGCACTGCTCCTTGACCTGTTGCGTATATGTACAGTATGCAATACCAGCAGCACTGCTCCTTGACCTGTTTAGTATATGTACAGTATGCAACATGAGCAGCTCTGCTCCTTGACCTATTAAGTATATGCATAATATGCAATATGAGCAACTTTGCTCCTTAACCTATTTAGTATATGCACAGTATCCAATACCAGCAGCTCTGTTCCTTGAGATATTTAGTATATGCACAATATGCAATATGAGCAGCACTGCTCCTTGACCTATTTAGTATATGCACAGTATCCAATACCTGCAGCTCTGTTCCTTGACCTATTTAGTATATGCACAATATGCAATATGAGCAGCACTGCTCCTTGACCTATTTAGTATATGCACAGTATCCAATACCAGCAGATCTGTTCCTTGACCTATTTAGTATATGCACAATATCCAATACCTGCAGCTCTGTTCCTTGATCTATTTAGTATATGCACAGTATCCAATACCAGCAGCTCTGTTCCTTGACCTATTTAGTATGTGCACAGTATCCAATAACAGCAGGTCTCCTCCTTGACCTATTTAGTATATGCACAGTATCCAATACCTGCAGCTCTGTTCCGTGACCTATTTAGTATATGCACAGTATCCAATAACAGCAGGTCTCCTCCTTGACCGATTTAGTATATGCACAGTATCCAATACCACCAGCACTGCACCTTGACCTATTTAGTGTATGCACAGTATCCAATACCAGCAGCTCTGCTCCTTGACCTATTTAGTATATGCACAGTATCCAATACCAGCAGCTCTGCTCATTGACCTATTTAGTAAATGCACAGTATCCAATACTAGCAGCTCTGCTCCTTGACCTATTTTGTATATGCACAGTATCCAATACCAGCAGCTCTGCTCCTTGACCTATTTAGTATATGCACAGTATCCAATACCAGCAGCACTGCTCCTTGACCTATTTAGTATATGCACAGTATCCAGTACCAGCAGCTCTGTTCCTTGACCTATTTAGTATATGTATAGTATCCAATATGAGAAGCTCTGTTCCTTGACCTATTTAGTATATGCACAGTTTCCAATCTCAGCAGCTCTGCTCCTTGATCTATTTAGTATATGCACAGTATCCAATACCAGCATCTCTGCTCCTTGATCTATTTAGTATATGCACAGTATCCAATACCAGCAGCTGTGCTCCTTGATCTATTTAGTATATGCACAGTATCCAATACCAGCAGCTCTGCTCCTTGACCTATTTAGTATTTGTACAGTATCCAATATGAGCAGCTCTTCTCCTTGACCGATTTAGTATATGCGCAGTATCCAATACTAGCAGCTCTGCTCCTTGACCTATTAAGTATATGCACAGTATCCAATACCAGCAGCACTGCCCTTGACCTATTTAGTATATGCACAGTATCCAATACCAGCAGCTCTGCTCCTTGACCAATTTAGTATATGCACATTATCCAATACCAGTAGCACTGCTCCTTGACCTATGTAGTATATGCACAGTATCCAATACCAGCAGGTCTGTTCCTTGACCTATTTAGTATATGCACAGTATCCATTACCAGCAGTTCTGCTCCTTGACCTATTTAGTATATGCACAGTATCCAATACCGGCAGCTCTGCTCCTTGACCTATTTAGTATATGCACAGTATCCAATACCAGCAGCTCTGTTCCTTGACCTATTTAGTATATGCGCAGTATCCAATACTAGCAGCTCTGCTCCTTGACCTATTTAGTATATGCACAGTATGCAATACCTGCAGCACTGCCCCTTGCCCTATTTAGTATATGCACAGTATCCAATATGAGCAGCTCTGCTCCTTGACCTATTTAGTATATGTACAGTATCCAATAGCAGCAGGAATGCTCCTTGATCTTTTTAGTATATGCAAAGTATCCAATACCAGCAGCACTGCTCCTTGTTTTGTTTAGAATATGCACAGTATCCAATACCAGGAGCTCTGCTCCTTGATCTGTTTAGTGTATGCACCGTATCCAATACCAGCAGCACTGCTCCTTGATCTATTTAGTATATGCACAGTATCCAATACCAGCAGCACTGCTCCTTGAACTGTTTAGTATATGCACAGTATCCAATATGAGCAGCTCTGCTCCTTGACCTATTTAGTATATGTACAGTATCCAATACCAGCAGCTCTGTTCCTTGAGCTATTTAGTATATGCACAGTATCCAATACCAGCAGCACTGCTCCTTGATCTATTTAGTATATGCACAGTATCCAATACCAGCAGCACTGCTCCTTGAACTGTTTAGCATATGCACAGTATCCAATACCAGCAGCTCTGTTCTTGACCTATTTAGTATATGCACAGTATCCAATAACAGCAGGTCTCCTCCTTGACCTATTTAGTATATGCACAGTATCCAATACCTGCAGCTCTGTTCCTTAACCTATTTAGTATATGCACAGTATCCAATAACAGCAGGTCTCCTCCTTGACCTATTTAGTATATGCACAGTATCCAATACCTGCAGCTCTGTTCCTTGACCTATTTAGTATATGCACAGTATCCAATACCAGCAGCTCTGTTCTTGACCTATTTAGTATATGCACAGTATCCAATAACAGCAGGTCTCCTCCTTGACCTATTTAGTATATGCACAGTATCCAATACCTGCAGCTCTGTTCCTTAACCTATTTAGTATATGCACAGTATACAATACCAGCAGATCTGCTCCTTGACCTATTTAGTATATTCACAGTATCCAATACCTGCAGGTCTGTTCCTTGACCTATTTAGTATATGCGCAGTATGCAATACCTGCAGCTCTGCTCCTTGACCTTTTTAGTATATACACAGTATGCAATACCAGCAGCTCTGTTCCTTGTTCTATTTAGTATATGCACAGTATGCAATACCAGCAGAACTGCTCCTTGACCTATTTAGTATATGAACAGTATGCAATACCTGCAGCACTGCTCCTTAACCTATTTTGTATATGCACAGTATCCAAAACCAGCAGCTCTGTTCCTTGACCTATTTAGTATATGCACAGTATGCAATACCAGCAGATCTGCTCCTTGACCTATTTAGTATATGCACAGTATGCAATACCAGCAGATCT
Source organism: Deroplatys truncata (assembly GCA_030765065.1). Lineage (NCBI taxonomy): Eukaryota > Metazoa > Arthropoda > Insecta > Mantodea > Mantidae > Deroplatys > Deroplatys truncata. Next base: position 7,627,126 of record CM060978.1, read on the forward strand.
GCTCCTTGACCTATTTAGTATATGCACAGTATGCAATACCAGCAGATCTGCTCCTTGACCTATTTAGTATATGCACAGTATCCAATACCTGCAGCACTGCTCCCTGATCTATTTAGTATGTGCGCAATATATAATACCAGCAGATCTGCTCCTTGACCTATTTAGTATATGCACAGTGTGCAATACTTGCAGTTCTGCTGCTTGACGTATTTAGTATATGCACAGTATCCAATACCTGCAGCTCTGCTCCTTGATCTATTTAGTATATGCACAATATGCAATGCCAGCAGATCTGCTCCTTGACCTATTTAGTATATGCACAGTATGCAATACCTGCAGTTCTGTTCCTTGACGTATTTAGTATATGCACAGTATCCAATACCTGCAGCTCTGCTCCTTGACCTATTTAGTATATGCACAGTATGCAATATGAGCAGCTCTGCCTCTTGACCTATTTAGTATATGCACAGTATGCAATACCTGCAGCACTGCTCCTTGACCTATTTAGTATATGCACAGTATCCAATATGAGCAGCTCTGCTCCTTGACCTATTTAGTATATGTACAGTATCCAATACCAGCAGCAATGCTCCTTGATCTGTTTAGTATATGCACAGTATCCAATACCAGCAGCACTGCTCCTTGATCTGTATAGTATATGCACAGTATCCAATACCAGCAGCTCTGCTCCTTGATCTGTTTAGTATATGCTCAGTATCCAATACCTGCAGCTCTGTTCCTTGACCTATTTAGTATATGCACAATATGCAATATGAGCAGCACTGCTCCTTGACCTATTTAGTATATGCACAGTAAACGATACCAGCAGCTCTGTTCCTTGACCTATTTAGTATATGCACAGTATCCAATACCTGCAGCTCTGTTCCTTGACCTATTTAGTATATGCACAGTATCCAATACCAGCAGCTCTGTTCCTTGACCTATTTAGTATATGCACAGTATCCAATAACAGCAGGTCTCCTCCTTGACCTATTCAGTATATGCACAGTATCCAATAACAGCAGGTCTCCTCCTTGACCGATTTAGTTTATGAGGAGTATCCAATACCACCAGCACTGCACCTTGACCTATTTAGTATATGCACAGTATCCAATACCAGCAGCTCTGCTCCTTGACCTATTTAGTATATGCACAGTATCCAATACCAGCAGCACTGCTCCTTGACCTATTTAGTATATGCACAGTATCCAGTACCAGCAGCTCTGTTCCTTGACCTATTTAGTATATGTACAGTATCCAATATGAGAAGCTCTGTTCCTTGACCTATTTAGTATATGCACAGTTTCCAATCCCAGCAGCTCTGCTCCTTGATCTATTTAGTATATGCACAGTATGCAATACCAGCATCTCTGCTCCTTGATCTATTTAGTATATGCACAGTATCCAATACCAGCAGCTGTGCTCCTTGATCTATTTAGTATATGCACAGTATCCAATACCAGCTGCTCTGCTCCTTGACCTATTTAGTATATGTACAGTATCCAATATGAGCAGCTCTTCTCCTTGACCGATTTAGTATATGCGCAGTATGCAATACTAGCAGCTCTCCTCCTTGACCTATTTTGTATATGCACAGTAGCCAATAGCAGCAGCACTGCCCTTGACCTATTTAGTATATGCACAGTATCCAATACCAGCAGCTCTGCTCCTTGACTTATTTAGTATATGCACAGTATCCAATACCAGCAGCACTGGTCCTTGACCTATGTAGTATATGCACAGTATCCAATACCAGCAGCTCTGTTCCTTGACCTATTTAGTATATGCACTTTATCCAATACCAGCAGTTCTGCTCCTTGACCTATTTAGTATATGCACAGTATCCAATACCAGCAGCTCTGCTCCTTGACCTATTTAGTATATGCACAGTATCCAATACCAGCAGCTCTGTTCCTTGACCTATTTAGTATATGCGCAGTATCCAATACTAGCAGCTCTGCTCCTTGACCTATTTAGTATATGCACAGTATGCAATACCTGCAGCACTGCTCCTTGCCCTATTTAGTATATGCACAGTATCCAATATGAGCAGCTCTGCTCCTTGACCTATTTAGTATATGTACAGTATCCAATAGCAGCAGCAATGCTCCTTGATCTTTTTAGTATATGCACAGTATCCAATACCAGCAGCACTGCTCCTTGATCTGTTTAGTATATGCACAGTATCCAATACCAGCAGCTCTGCTCCTTGATCTGTTTAGTGTATGCACAGTATCCAATACCAGCAGCACTGCTCCTGATCTATTTAGTATATGCACAGTATCCAATACCAGCAGCACTGCTCCTTGAACTGTTAAGTATATGCACAGTATCCAATATGAGCAGCTCTGCTCCTTGACCTATTTAGTATATGTACAGTATCCAATACCAGCAGCTCTGTTCCTTGACCTATTTAGTATATGCACAATATGCAATATGAGCAGCACTGCTCCTTGACCTATTTAGTATATGCACAGTAAACAATACCAGCAGCTCTGTTCCTTGACCTATTTAGTATATGCACAGTATCCAATACCTGCAGCTCTGTTCCTTGACCTATTTAGTATATGCACAGTATCCAATAACAGCAGGTCTCCTCCTTGACCTATTTAGTATATGCACAGTATCCAATACCTGCAGGTCTGTTCCTTGACCTATTTAGTATATGCGCAGTATGCAATACCTGCAGCTCTGCTCCTTGACCTATTTAGTATATACACAGTATGCAATACCAGCAGCTCTGTTCCTTGTTCTATTTAGTATATGCACAGTATGCAATACCAGCAGAACTGCTCCTTGACCTATTTAGTATATGAACAGTATGCAATACCTGCAGCACTGCTCCTTAACCTATTTAGTATATGCACAGTATCCAAAACCAGCAGCTCTGTTCCTTGACCTATTTAGTATGTGCACAATATACAATACCAGCAGATCTGCTCCTTGACCTATTTAGTATATGCACAGTGTGCAATACTTGCAGTTCTGCTGCTTGACGTATTTAGTATATGCACAGTATCCAATACCTGCAGCTCTGCTCCTTGATCTATTTAGTATATACAAAATATGCAATACCAGCAGATCTGCTCCTTGACCTATTTAGTATATGCACAGTATGCAATATGAGCAGCTCTGCTCCTTGACCTATTTAGTATATGTACAATATGCAATATGAGCAACTCTCCTCCTTGACATATTTAGTATATGTACAGTATGCAATACCAGCAGCACTGCTCCTTGACCTGTTTCGTATATGCACAGTATGCAATACCAGCAGCACTGCTCCTTGACCTGTTTAGTATATGTACAGTATGCAATATGAGCAGCTCTGCTCCTTGACCTATTAAGTATATGCACAATATGCAATATGAGCAACTCTGCTCCTTGACCTATTTAGTATATGCACAGTATCCAATACCAGCAGCTCTGTTCCTTCAGCTATTTAGTATATGCACAATATGCAATATGAGCAGCACTGCTCCTTGACCTATTTAGTATATGCACAGTATCCAATACCTGCAGCTCTGTTCCTTGACCTATTTAGTATATGCACAATATGCAATATGAGCAGCACTGCTCCTTGACCTATTTAGTATATGCACAGTATCCAATACCTGCAGCTCTGTTCCTTGACCTATTTAGTATATGCACAATATGGAATATGAGCAGCACTGCTCCTTGACCTATTTAGTATATGCACAGTATCCAATACCAGCAGATCTGTTCCTTGACCTATTTAGTATATGCACAATATCCAATACCTGCAGCTCTGTTCCTTGACCTATTTAGTATATGCACAGTATCCAATACCAGCAGCTCTGTTCCTTGACCTATTTAGTATATGCACAGTATCCAATAACAGCAGGTCTCCTCCTTGACCTATTTAGTATATGCACAGTATCCAATACCTGCAGCTCTGCTCCTTGACCTATTTAGTATATGCACAGTCTCCAATACCAGCAGCTCTGCTCCTTGACCTATTTAGTATATGCACAGTATCCAATACTAGCAGCTCTGCTCCTTGACCTATTTAGCATATGCGCAGTATCCAATACCAGCAGCTCTGCTCCTTGACCTATTTTGTATATGCACAGTATCCAATACCAGCAGCTCTGCTCCTTGACCTATTTAGTATATGCACAGTATCCAATACCAGCAGCACTGCTCCTTGACCTATTTAGTATATGCACAGTATCCAGTACCAGCAGCTCTGCTCCTTGACCTATTTAGTGTATGTACAGTATCCAATATGAGCAGCTCTTCTCCTTGACCGATTTAGTATATGCGCAGTATCCAATACTAGCAGCTCTGCTCCTTGACCTATTAAGTATATGCACAGTATGCAATACGACCAGCTCTGCTCCTTGACCTATTTAGTATATGCACAGTATCCAATACCACCAGCACTGCACCTTGACCTATTTAGTATATGCACAGGTCCAATACCAGCAGCTCTTCTCCTTGACCGATTTAGTATATGCACAGTATCCAATACCAGCAGCTCTGCTCCTGACCTATTTAGTATATGCACAGTATCCAATACCAGCAGCACTGCTCCTTGACCTATGTAGTATATGCACAGTATCCAATACCATCAGCTCTGTTCCTTGACCTATTTAGTATATGCACAGTATCCAATACCAGCAGTTCTGCTCCTTGACCTATTTAGTATATGTACAGTATCCAATACCAGCAGCTCTGCTCCTTGACCTATTTAGTATATGCACAGTATCCAATACCAGCAGCTCTGTTCCTTGACCTATTTAGTATATGCGCAGTATCCAATACTAGCAGCTCTGCTCCTTGACCTATTTAGTATATGCACAGTATGCAATACCTGCAGCACTGCTCCTTGCCCTATTTAGTATATGCACAGTATCCAATATGAGCAGCTCTGCTCCTTGACCTATTTAGTATAGGTACAGTATCCAATAGCAGCAGCAATGCTCCTTGATCTTTTTAGTATATGCACAGTATCCAATACCAGCAGCACTGCTCCTGGATCTGTTTAGTATATGCACAGTATCCAATACCAGCAGCTCTGCTCCTTGATCTGTTTAGTATATGCACAGTATCCAATATGAGCAGCTCTTCTCCTTGACCGATTTAGTATATGCGCAGTATCCAATACTAGCAGCTCTGCTCCTTGACCTATTTTGTATATGCACAGTATCCAATAGCAGCAGCACTGCCCTTGACCTATTTAGTATATGCACAGTATCCAATACCAGCAGCTCTGCTCCTTGACCTATTTAGTATATGCACAGTATCCAATACCAGCAGCACTGGTCCTTGACCTATGTAGTATATGCACAGTATCCAATACCAGCAGCTCTGTTCCTTGACCTATTTAGTATATGCACTTTATCCAATACCAGCAGTTCTGCTCCTTGACCTATTTAGTATATGCACAGTATCCAATACCAGCAGCTCTGCTCCTTGACCTATTTAGTATATGCACAGTATCCAATACCAGCAGCTCTGTTCCTTGACCTATTTAGTATATGCGCAGTATCCAATACTAGCAGCTCTGCTCCTTGACCTATTTAGTATATGCACAGTATGCAATACCTGCAGCACTGCTCCTTGCCCTATTTAGTATATGCACAGTATCCAATATGAGCAGCTCTGCTCCTTGACCTATTTAGTATATGTACAGTATCCAATAGCAGCAGCAATGCTCCTTGATCTTTTTAGTATATGCACAGTATCCAATACCAGCAGCACTGCTCCTTGATCTGTTTAGTATATGCACAGTATCCAATACCAGCAGCTCTGCTCCTTGATCTGTTTAGTGTATGCACAGTATCCAATACCAGCAGCACTGCTCCTGATCTATTTAGTATATGCACAGTATCCAATACCAGCAGCACTGCTCCTTGAACTGTTTAGTATATGCACAGTATCCTATATGAGCAGCTCTGCTCCTTGACCTATTTAGTATATGTACAGTATCCAATACCAGCAGCTCTGTTCCTTGACCTATTTAGTATATGCACAATATGCAATATGAGCAGCACTGCTCCTTGACCTATTTAGTATATGCACAGTAAACAATACCAGCAGCTCTGTTCCTTGACCTATTTAGTATATGCACAGTATCCAATACCTGCAGCTCTGTTCCTTGACCTATTTAGTATATGCACAGTATCCAATAACAGCAGGTCTCCTCCTTGACCTATTTAGTATATGCACAGTATCCAATACCTGCAGGTCTGTTCCTTGACCTGTTTAGTATATGCGCAGTATCCAATACTAGCAGCTCTGCTCCTTGACCTATTTAGTATATGCACAGTATGCAATACCTGCAGCACTGCTCCTTGCCCTATTTAGTATATGCACAGTATCCAATATGAGCAGCTCTGCTCCTTGACCTATTTAGTATATGTACAGTATCCAATAGCAGCAGCAATGCTCCTTGATCTTTTTAGTATATGCACAGTATCCAATACCAGCAGCACTGCTCCTTGATCTGTTTAGTATATGCACAGTATCCAATACCAGCAGCTCTGCTCCTTGATCTGTTTAGTGTATGCACAGTATCCAATACCAGCAGCACTGCTCCTGATCTATTTAGTATATGCACAGTATCCAATACCAGCAGCACTGCTCCTTGAACTGTTTAGTATATGCACAGTATCCAATATGAGCAGCTCTGCTCCTTGACCTATTTAGTATATGTACAGTATCCAATACCAGCAGCTCTGTTCCTTGACCTATTTAGTATATGCACAATATGCAATATGAGCAGCACTGCTCCTTGACCTATTTAGTATATGCACAGTAAACAATACCAGCAGCTCTGTTCCTTGACCTATTTAGTATATGCACAGTATCCAATACCTGCAGCTCTGTTCCTTGACCTATTTAGTATATGCACAGTATCCAATAACAGCAGGTCTCCTCCTTGACCTATTTAGTATATGCACAGTATCCAATACCTGCAGGTCTGTTCCTTGACCTATTTAGTATATGCGCAGTATGCAATACCTGCAGCTCTGCTCCTTGACCTATTTAGTATATACACAGTATGCAATACCAGCAGCTCTGTTCCTTGTTCTATTTAGTATATGCACAGTATGCAATACCAGCAGAACTGCTCCTTGACCTATTTAGTATATGAACAGTATGCAATACCTGCAGCACTGCTCCTTAACCTATTTAGTATATGCACAGTATCCAAAACCAGCAGCTCTGTTCCTTGACCTATTTAGTATGTGCACAATATACAATACCAGCAGATCTGCTCCTTGACCTATTTAGTATATGCACAGTGTGCAATACTTGCAGTTCTGCTGCTTGACGTATTTAGTATATGCACAGTATCCAATACCTGCAGCTCTGCTCCTTGATCTATTTAGTATATACAAAATATGCAATACCAGCAGATCTGCTCCTTGACCTATTTAGTATATGCACAGTATGCAATATGAGCAGCTCTGCTCCTTGACCTATTTAGTATATGTACAATATGCAATATGAGCAACTCTCCTCCTTGACATATTTAGTATATGTACAGTATGCAATACCAGCAGCACTGCTCCTTGACCTGTTTCGTATATGCACAGTATGCAATACCAGCAGCACTGCTCCTTGACCTGTTTAGTATATGTACAGTATGCAATATGAGCAGCTCTGCTCCTTGACCTATTAAGTATATGCACAATATGCAATATGAGCAACTCTGCTCCTTGACCTATTTAGTATATGCACAGTATCCAATACCAGCAGCTCTGTTCCTTCAGCTATTTAGTATATGCACAATATGCAATATGAGCAGCACTGCTCCTTGACCTATTTAGTATATGCACAGTATCCAATACCTGCAGCTCTGTTCCTTGACCTATTTAGTATATGCACAATATGCAATATGAGCAGCACTGCTCCTTGACCTATTTAGTATATGCACAGTATCCAATACCTGCAGCTCTGTTCCTTGACCTATTTAGTATATGCACAATATGGAATATGAGCAGCACTGCTCCTTGACCTATTTAGTATATGCACAGTATCCAATACCAGCAGATCTGTTCCTTGACCTATTTAGTATATGCACAATATCCAATACCTGCAGCTCTGTTCCTTGACCTATTTAGTATATGCACAGTATCCAATACCAGCAGCTCTGTTCCTTGACCTATTTAGTATATGCACAGTATCCAATAACAGCAGGTCTCCTCCTTGACCTGTTTAGTATATGCACAGTATCCAATACCTGCAGCTCTGCTCCTTGACCTATTTAGTATATGCACAGTCTCCAATACCAGCAGCTCTGCTCCTTGACCTATTTAGTATATGCACAGTATCCAATACTAGCAGCTCTGCTCCTTGACCTATTTAGCATATGCGCAGTATCCAATACCAGCAGCTCTGCTCCTTGACCTATTTTGTATATGCACAGTATCCAATACCAGCAGCTCTGCTCCTTGACCTATTTAGTATATGCACAGTATCCAATACCAGCAGCACTGCTCCTTGACCTATTTAGTATATGCACAGTATCCAGTACCAGCAGCTCTGCTCCTTGACCTATTTAGTGTATGTACAGTATCCAATATGAGCAGCTCTTCTCCTTGACCGATTTAGTATATGCGCAGTATCCAATACTAGCAGCTCTGCTCCTTGACCTATTAAGTATATGCACAGTATGCAATACGACCAGCTCTGCTCCTTGACCTATTTAGTATATGCACAGTATCCAATACCACCAGCACTGCACCTTGACCTATTTAGTATATGCACAGGTCCAATACCAGCAGCTCTTCTCCTTGACCGATTTAGTATATGCACAGTATCCAATACCAGCAGCTCTGCTCCTGACCTATTTAGTATATGCACAGTATCCAATACCAGCAGCACTGCTCCTTGACCTATGTAGTATATGCACAGTATCCAATACCATCAGCTCTGTTCCTTGACCTATTTAGTATATGCACAGTATCCAATACCAGCAGTTCTGCTCCTTGACCTATTTACGTATATGTACAGTATCCAATACCAGCAGCTCTGCTCCTTGACCTATTTAGTATATGCACAGTATCCAATACCAGCAGCTCTGTTCCTTGACCTATTTAGTATATGCGCAGTATCCAATACTAGCAGCTCTGCTCCTTGACCTATTTAGTATATGCACAGTATGCAATACCTGCAGCACTGCTCCTTGCCCTATTTAGTATATGCACAGTATCCAATATGAGCAGCTCTGCTCCTTGACCTATTTAGTATAGGTACAGTATCCAATAGCAGCAGCAATGCTCCTTGATCTTTTTAGTATATGCACAGTATCCAATACCAGCAGCACTGCTCCTGGATCTGTTTAGTATATGCACAGTATCCAATACCAGCAGCTCTGCTCCTTGATCTGTTTAGTATATGCACAGTATCCAATATGAGCAGCTCTTCTCCTTGACCGATTTAGTATATGCGCAGTATCCAATACTAGCAGCTCTGCTCCTTGACCTATTTTGTATATGCACAGTATCCAATAGCAGCAGCACTGCCCTTGACCTATTTAGTATATGCACAGTATCCAATACCAGCAGCTCTGCTCCTTGACCTATTTAGTATATGCACAGTATCCAATACCAGCAGCACTGGTCCTTGACCTATGTAGTATATGCACAGTATCCAATACCAGCAGCTCTGTTCCTTGACCTATTTAGTATATGCACTTTATCCAATACCAGCAGTTCTGCTCCTTGACCTATTTAGTATATGCACAGTATCCAATACCAGCAGCTCTGCTCCTTGACCTATTTAGTATATGCACAGTATCCAATACCAGCAGCTCTGTTCCTTGACCTATTTAGTATATGCGCAGTATCCAATACTAGCAGCTCTGCTCCTTGACCTATTTAGTATATGCACAGTATGCAATACCTGCAGCACTGCTCCTTGCCCTATTTAGTATATGCACAGTATCCAATATGAGCAGCTCTGCTCCTTGACCTATTTAGTATATGTACAGTATCCAATAGCAGCAGCAATGCTCCTTGATCTTTTTAGTATATGCACAGTATCCAATACCAGCAGCACTGCTCCTTGATCTGTTTAGTATATGCACAGTATCCAATACCAGCAGCTCTGCTCCTTGATCTGTTTAGTGTATGCACAGTATCCAATACCAGCAGCACTGCTCCTGATCTATTTAGTATATGCACAGTATCCAATACCAGCAGCACTGCTCCTTGAACTGTTTAGTATATGCACAGTATCCTATATGAGCAGCTCTGCTCCTTGACCTATTTAGTATATGTACAGTATCCAATACCAGCAGCTCTGTTCCTTGACCTATTTAGTATATGCACAATATGCAATATGAGCAGCACTGCTCCTTGACCTATTTAGTATATGCACAGTAAACAATACCAGCAGCTCTGTTCCTTGACCTATTTAGTATATGCACAGTATCCAATACCTGCAGCTCTGTTCCTTGACCTATTTAGTATATGCACAGTATCCAATAACAGCAGGTCTCCTCCTTGACCTATTTAGTATATGCACAGTATCCAATACCTGCAGGTCTGTTCCTTGACCTATTTAGTATATGCGCAGTATGCAATACCTGCAGCTCTGCTCCTTGACCTATTTAGTATATACACAGTATGCAATACCAGCAGCTCTGTTCCTTGTTCTATTTAGTATATGCACAGTATGCAATACCAGCAGAACTGCTCCTTGACCTATTTAGTATATGAACAGTATGCAATACCTGCAGCACTGCTCCTTAACCTATTTAGTATATGCACAGTATCCAAAATCAGCAGCTCTGTTCCTTGACCTATTTAGTATGTGCACAATATACAATACCAGCAGATCTGCTCCTTGACCTATTTAGTATATGCACAGTGTGCAATACTTGCAGTTCTGCTGCTTGACGTATTTAGTATATGCACAGTATCCAATACCTGCAGCTCTGCTCCTTGATCTATTTAGTATATACAAAATATGCAATACCAGCAGATCTGCTCCTTGACCTATTTAGTATATGCACAGTTTGCAATATGAGCAGCTCTGCTCCTTGACCTATTTAGTATATGTACAATATGCAATATGAGCAACTCTCCTCCTTGACATATTTAGTATATGTACAGTATGCAATACCAGCAGCACTGCTCCTTGACCTGTTTCGTATATGCACAGTATGCAATACCAGCAGCACTGCTCCTTGACCTGTTTAGTATATGTACAGTATGCAATATGAGCAGCTCTGCTCCTTGACCTATTAAGTATATGCACAATATGCAATATGAGCAACTCTGCTCCTTGACCTATTTAGTATATGCACAGTATCCAATACCAGCAGCTCTGTTCCTTCAGCTATTTAGTATATGCACAATATGCAATATGAGCAGCACTGCTCCTTGACCTATTTAGTATATGCACAGTATCCAATACCTGCAGCTCTGTTCCTTGACCTATTTAGTATATGCACAATATGCAATATGAGCAGCACTGCTCCTTGACCTATTTAGTATATGCACAGTATCCAATACCTGCAGCTCTGTTCCTTGACCTATTTAGTATATGCACAATATGGAATATGCAGCACTGCTCCTTGACCTATTTAGTATATGCACAGTATCCAATACCAGCAGCTCTGTTCCTTGACCTATTTAGTATATGCACAGTATCCAATAACAGCAGGTCTCCTCCTTGACCTATTTAGTATATGCACAGTATCCAATACCTGCAGCTCTGCTCCTTGACCTATTTAGTATATGCACAGTCTCCAATACCAGCAGCTCTGCTCCTTGACCTATTTAGTATATGCACAGTATCCAATACTAGCAGCTCTGCTCCTTGACCTATTTAGCATATGCGCAGTATCCAATACCAGCAGCTCTGCTCCTTGACCTATTTTGTATATGCACAGTATCCAATACCAGCAGCTCTGCTCCTTGACCTATTTAGTATATGCACAGTATCCAATACCAGCAGCACTGCTCCTTGACCTATTTAGTATATGCACAGTATCCAGTACCAGCAGCTCTGCTCCTTGACCTATTTAGTATATGTACAGTATCCAATATGAGCAGCTCTTCTCCTTGATTGATTTAGTATATGCGCAGTATCCAATACTAGCAGCTCTGCTCCTTGACCTATTAAGTATATGCACAGTATGCAATACGACCAGCTCTGCTCCTTGACCTATTTAGTATATGCACAGTATCCAATACCACCAGCACTGCACCTTGACCTATTTAGTATATGCACAGGTCCAATACCAGCAGCTCTTCTCCTTGACCGATTTAGTATATGCACAGTATCCAATACCAGCAGCTCTGCTCCTGACCTATTTAGTATATGCACAGTATCCAATACCAGCAGCACTGCTCCTTGACCTATGTAGTATATGCACAGTATCCAATACCATCAGCTCTGTTCCTTGACCTATTTAGTATATGCACAGTATCCAATACCAGCAGTTCTGCTCCTTGACCTATTTAGTATATGTACAGTATCCAATACCAGCAGCTCTGCTCCTTGACCTATTTAGTATATGCACAGTATCCAATACCAGCAGCTCTGTTCCTTGACCTATTTAGTATATGCGCAGTATCCAATACTAGCAGCTCTGCTCCTTGACCTATTTAGTATATGCACTGTATGCAATACCTGCAGCACTGCTCCTTGCCCTATTTAGTATATGCACAGTATCCAATATGAGCAGCTCTGCTCCTTGACCTATTTAGTATAGGTACAGTATCCAATAGCAGCAGCAATGCTCCTTGATCTTTTTAGTATATGCACAGTATCCAATACCAGCAGCACTGCTCCTGGATCTGTTTAGTATATGCACAGTATCCAATACCAGCAGCTCTGCTCCTTGATCTGTTTAGTATATGCACAGTATCCAATATGAGCAGCTCTGCTCCTTGACCTATTTAGTATATGTACAGTATCCAATACCAGCAGCTCTGTTCCTTGACCTATTTAGTATATGCACAATATGCAATATGAGCAGCACTGCTCCTGGACCTATTTAGTATATGCACAGTAAACAATACCAGCAGCTCTGTTCCTTGACCTATTTAGTATATGCACAGTATCCAATACCTGCAGCTCTGTTCCTTGACCGATTTAGTATATGCACAGTATCCAATACCAGCAGCACTGTTCCTTGACCTATTTAGTATATGCACAGTATCCAATAACAGCAGGTCTCCTCCTTGACCTATTTAGTATATGCACAGTATCCAATACCTGCAGCTCTGTTCCTTAACCTATTTAGTATATGCACAGTATACAATACCAGCAGATCTGCTCCCTGACCTATTTAGTATATGCACAGTATCCAATAGCTGCAGGTCTGTTCCTTGACCTATTTAGTATATGCGCAGTATGCAATACCTGCAGCTCTGCTCCTTGACCTATTTAGTATATGCACAGTATGCAATACCAGCAGCTCTGTTCCTTGTTCTATTTAGTATATGCACAGTATGCAATACCAGCAGAACTGCTCCTTGACCTATTTAGTATATGAACAGTATGCAATACCTGCAGCACTGCTCCTTAACCTATTTAGTATATGCACAGTATCCAAAACCAGCAGCTCTGTTCCTTGACCTATTTAGTATATGCACAGTATGCAATACCAGCAGATCTGCTCCTTTACCTATTTAGTATATGCACAGTATGCAATACCAGCAGATCTGCTCCTTGACCTATTTAGTATATGCACAGTATGCAATACCAGCAGATCTGCTCCTTGACCTATTTAGTATATGCACAGTGTGCAATACTTGCAGTTCTGCTGCTTGACGTATTTAGTATATGCACAGTATCCAATACCTTCAGCTCTGCTCCTTGATCTATTTAGTATATGCACAATATGCAATACCAGCAGATCTGCTCCTTGACCTATTTAGTATATGCACAGTATGCAATACCTGCAGTTCTGCTCCTTGACGTATTTAGTATATGCACAGTATCCAATACCTGCAGCTCTGCTCCTTGACCTATTTAGTATATGCACAGTATGCAATATGAGCAGCTCTGCCTCTTGACCTATTTAGTATATGCACAGTATGCAATACCTGCAGCACTGCTCCTTGACCTATTTAGTATATGCACAGTATCCAATATGAGCAGCTCTGCTCCTTAACCTATTTAGTATATGTACAGTATCCAATACCAGCAGCAATGCTCCTTGATCTGTTTAGTATATGCACAGTATCCAATACCAGCAGCACTGCTCCTTGATCTGTTTAGTATATGCACAGTATCCAATACCAGCAGCTCTGCTCCTTGATCTGTTTACTATATGCACAGTATCCAATACCAGCAGCACTGCTCCTTGAACTGTTTAGTATATGCACAGTATCCAATATGAGCAGCTCTGCTCCTTGACCTATTTAGTATATGTACAGTATCCAATATCAGCAGATCTGCTCCTTGACCTATTTAGTATATGCACATTATGCAATATGAGCAGCTCTGCACCTTGACCTATTTAGTACATGTACAGTATCCAACACCAGCAGCTCTGGTCCTTGATCTATATAGTATATGCACAGTATCCAATACCAGCAGCACTGCTCCTTGAACTGTTTAGTATATGCACAGTATGCAATACCAGCAGATCTGCTCCTCGACCTATTTAGTATATGCACAGTATGCAATATCAGCAGATCTGCTCCTTGACCTATTTAGTATATGCACAGTATGCAACACCAGCAGATCTGCTCCTGGACCTATTTAGTATATGCACAGTATCCAATACCTGCAGCACTGCTCCTTGACCTATTTAGTATATGCACAGTATCCAATACCAGCAGCTCTGTTCCTTGACCTATTTAGTATATGCACAGTATCCAATAACAGCAGGTCTCCTCCTTGACCTATTTAGTATATGCACAGTATCCAATAACAGCAGGTCTCCTCCTTGACCGATTTAGTATATGAGGAGTATCCAATACCACCAGCACTGCACCTTGACCTATTTAGTATATGCACAGTATCCAATACCAGCAGCTCTGCTCCTTGACCTATTTAGTATATGCACAGTATCCAATACCAGCAGCTCTGCTCCTTGACCTATTTAGTATATGCACAGTATCCAATACTAGCAGCTCTGCTCCTTGACCTATTTACTATATGCGCAGTATCCAATACCAGCAGCTCTGCTCCTTGACCTATTTTGTATATGCACAGTATCCAATACGAGCAGCTCTGCTCCTTGACCTATTTAGTATATGCACAGTATCCAATACCAGCAGCACTGCTCCTTGACCTATTTAGTATATGCACAGTATCCAGTACCAGCAGCTCTGTTCCTTGACCTATTTAGTATATGTACAGTATCCAATATGAGAAGCTCTGTTCCTTGACCTATTTAGTATATGCATAGTTTCCAATCCCAGCAGCTCTGCTCCTTGATCTATTTAGTATATGCACAGTATGCAATACCAGCATCTCTGCTCCTTGATCTATTTAGTATATGCACAGTATCCAATACCAGCAGCTGTGCTCCTTGATCTATTTAGTATATGCACAGTATCCAATACCAGCTGCTCTGCTCCTTGACCTATTTAGTATATGTACAGTATCCAATATGAGCAGCTCTTCTCCTTGACCGATTTAGTATATGCGCAGTATCCAATACTAGCAGCTCTGCTCCTTGACCTATTTAGTATATCCACAGTATCCAATACCAGCAGCACTGCCCTTGACCTATTTAGTATATGCACAGTATCCAATACCAGCAGCTCTGCTCCTTGACCTATTTAGTATATGCACAGTATCCAATACCAGCAGCACTGGTCCTTGACCTATGTAGTATATGCACAGTATCCAATACCAGCAGCTCTGTTCCTTGACCTATTTAGTATATGCACTTTATCCGATACCAGCAGGTCTGCTCCTTGACCTATTTAGTATATGCACAGTATCCAATACCAGCAGCTCTGCTCCTTGAGCTATTTAGTATATGCACAGTATCCAATACCAGCAGCTCTGTTCCTTGACCTATTTAGTATATGCGCAGTATCCAATACTAGCAGCTCTGCTCCTTGACCTATTTAGTATATGCACAGTATGCAATACCTGCAGCACTGCTCCTTGCCCTATTTAGTATACGCACAGTATCCAATATGAGCAGCTCTGCTCCTTGACCTATTTAGTATATGTACAGTATCCAATAGCAGCAGCAATGCTCCTTGATCTTTTTAGTATATGCACAGTATCCAATACCAGCAGCACTGCTCCTTGATCTGTTTAGTATATGCACAGTATCCAATACCAGCAGCTCTGCTCCTTGATCTGTTTAGTGTATGCACAGTATCCAATACCAGCAGCACTGCTCCTGATCTATTTAGTATATGCACAGTATCCAATACCAGCAGTACTGCTCCTTGAACTGTTTAGTATATGCACAGTATCCAATATGAGCAGCTCTGCTCCTTGACCTATTTAGTATATGTACAGTATCCAATACCAGCAGCTCTGTTCCTTGACCTATTTAGTATATGCACAATATGCAATATGAGCAGCACTGCTCCTTGACCTATTTAGTATATGCACAGTAAACAATACCAGCAGCTCTGTTCCTTGACCTATTTAGTATATGCACAGTATCCAATAACAGCAGGTCTCCTCCTTGACCTATTTAGTATATGCACAGTATCCAATACCTGCAGGTCTGCTCCTTGACCTATTTAGTATATACACAGTATGCAATACCAGCAGCTCTGTTCCTTGTTCTATTTAGTATATGCACAGTATGCAATACCAGCAGAACTGCTCCTTGACCTATTTAGTATATGAACAGTATGCAATACCTGCAGCACTGCTCCTTAACCTATTTAGTATATGCACAGTATCCAAAACCAGCAGCTCTGTTCCTTGACCTATTTAGTATGTGCACAATATACAATACCAGCAGATCTGCTCCTTGACCTATTTAGTATATGCACAGTGTGCAATACTTGCAGTTCTGCTGCTTGACGTATTTAGTATATGCACAGTATCCAATACCTGCAGCTCTGCTCCTTGATATATTTAGTATATACACAATATGCAATACCAGCAGATCTGCTCCTTGACCTATTTAGTATATGCACAGTATGCAATATGAGCAGCTCTGCTCCTTGACCTATTTAGTATATGTACAATATGCAATATGAGCAACTCTCCTCCTTGACATATTTAGTATATGTACAGTATGCAATACCAGCAGCACTGCTCCTTGACCTGTTTCGTATATGCACAGTATGCAATACCAGCAGCACTGCTCCTTGACCTGTTTAGTATATGTACAGTATGCAATATGAGCAGCTCTGCTCCTTGACCTATTAAGTATATGCACAATATGCAATATGAGCAACTCTGCTCCTTGACCTATTTAGTATATGCACAGTATCCAATACCAGCAGCTCTGTTCCTTCAGCTATTTAGTATATGCACAATATGCAATATGAGCAGCACTGCTCCTTGACCTATTTAGTATATGCACAGTATCCAATACCTGCAGCTCTGTTCCTTGACCTATTTAGTATATGCACAATATGCAATATGAGCAGCACTGCTCCTTGACCTATTTAGTATATGCACAGTATCCAATACCTGCAGCTCTGTTCCTTGACCTATTTAGTATATGCACAATATGGAATATGAGCAACACTGCTCCTTGACCTATTTAGTATATGCACAGTATCCAATACCAGCAGATCTGTTCCTTGACCTATTTAGTATATGCACAATATCCAATACCTGCAGCTCTGTTCCTTGACCTATTTAGTATATGCACAGTATCCAATACCAGCAGCTCTGTTCCTTGACCTATTTAGTATATGCACAGTATCCAATAACAGCAGGTCTCCTCCTTGACCTATTTAGTATATGCACAGTATCCAATACCAGCAGATCTGTTCCTTGACCTATTTAGTATATGCACAATATCCAATACCTGCAGCTCTGTTCCTTGACCTATTTAGTATATGCACAGTATCCAATAACAGCAGGTCTCCTCCTTGACCGATTTAGTATATGCACAGTATCCAATACCAGCAGCTCTGCTCCTTGACCTATTTAGTATATGCACAGTATCCAATACCAGCAGCTCTGCTCCTTGACCTATTTAGTATATGCACAGTATCCAATACTAGCAGCTCTGCTCCTTGACCTATTTAGCATATGCGCAGTATCCAATACCAGCAGCTCTGCTCCTTGACCTATTTTGTATATGCACAGTATCCAATACCAGCAGCTCTGCTCCTTGACCTATTTAGTATATGCACAGTATCCAATACCAGCAGCACTGCTCCTTGACCTATTTAGTATATGCACAGTATCCAATACCTGCAGCTCTGTTCCTTGACCTATTTAGTATATGCACAGTATCCAATAACAGCAGGTCTCCTCCTTGACCTATTTAGTATATGCACAGTATCCAATACCTGCAGGTCTGTTCCTTGACCTATTTAGTATATGCGCAGTATGCAATACCTGCAGCTCTGCTCCTTGACCTATTTAGTATATACACAGTATGCAATACCAGCAGCTCTGTTCCTTGTTCTATTTAGTATATGCACAGTATGCAATACCAGCAGAACTGCTCCTTGACCTATTTAGTATATGAACAGTATGCAATACCTGCAGCACTGCTCCTTAACCTATTTAGTATATGCACAGTATCCAAAACCAGCAGCTCTGTTCCTTGACCTATTTAGTATGTGCACAATATACAATACCAGCAGATCTGCTCCTTGACCTATTTAGTATATGCACAGTGTGCAATACTTGCAGTTCTGCTGCTTGACGTATTTAGTATATGCACAGTATCCAATACCTGCAGCTCTGCTCCTTGATCTATTTAGTATATACACAATATGCAATACCAGCAGATCTGCTGCTTGACCTATTTAGTATATGCACAGTATGCAATATGAGCAGCTCTGCTCCTTGACCTATTTAGTATATGTACAATATGCAATATGAGCAACTCTCCTCCTTGACATATTTAGTATATGTACAGTATGCAATACCAGCAGCACTGCTCCTTGACCTGTTTTGTATATGCACAGTATGCAATACCAGCAGCACTGCTCCTTGACCTGTTTAGTTTATGTACAGTATGCAATATGAGCAGCTCTGCTCCTTGACCTAGTAAGTATATGCACAATATGCAATATGAGAAACTTTGCTCCTTGACCTATTTAGTATATGCACAGTATCCAATACCAGCAGCTCTGTTCCTTCAGCTATTTAGTATATGCACAATATGCAATATGAGCAACTCTGCTCCTTGACCTATTTAGTATATCCACAGTATCCAATACCAGCAGCTCTGTTCCTTCAGCTATTTAGTATATGCACAATATGCAATATGAGCAGCACTGCTCCTTGACCTATTTAGTATATGCACAGTATCCAATACCTGCAGCTCTGTTCCTTGACCTATTTAGTATATGCACAATATGCAATATGAGCAGCACTGCTCCTTGACCTATTTAGTATATGCACAGTATCCAATACCTGCAGCTCTGTTCCTTGACCTATTTAGTATATGCACAATATGGAATATGAGCAGCACTGCTCCTTGACCTATTTAGTATATGCACAGTATCCAATACCAGCAGATCTGTTCCTTGACCTATTTAGTATATGCACAATATCCAATACCTGCAGCTCTGTTCCTTGACCTATTTAGTATATGCACAGTATCCAATACCAGCAGCTCTGTTCCTTGACCTATTTAGTATATGCACAGTATCCAATAACAGTAGGTCTCCTCCTTGACCTATTTAGTATATGCACAGTATCCAATACCTGCAGCTCTGCTCCTTGACCTATTTAGTATATGCACAGTCTCCAATACCAGCAGCTCTGCTCCTTGACCTATTTAGTATATGCACAGTATCCAATACTAGCAGCTCTGCTCCTTGACCTATTTAGCATATGCGCAGTATCCAATACCAGCAGCTCTGCTCCTTGACCTATTTTGTATATGCACAGTATCCAATACCAGCAGCTCTGCTCCTTGACCTATTTAGTATATGCACAGTATCCAATACCAGCAGCACTGCTCCTTGACCTATTTAGTATATGCACAGTATCCAGTACCAGCAGCTCTGCTCCTTGACCTATTTAGTATATGTACAGTATCCAATATGAGCAGCTCTTCTCCTTGACCGATTTAGTATATGCGCAGTATCCAATAGTAGCAGCTCTGCTCCTTGACCTATTAAGTATATGCACAGTATGCAATACGACCAGCTCTGCTCCTTGACCTATTTAGTATATGCACAGTATCCAATACCACCAGCACTGCACCTTTACCTATTTAGTATATGCACAGGTCCAATACCAGCAGCTCTTCTCCTTGACCGATTTAGTATATGCACAGTATCCAATACCAGCAGCTCTGATCCTGACCTATTTAGTATATGCACAGTATCCAATACCAGCAGCACTGCTCCTTGACCTATGTAGTATATGCACAGTATCCAATACCATCAGCTCTGTTCCTTGACCTATTTAGTATATGCACAGTATCCAATACCAGCAGTTCTGCTCCTTGACCTATTTAGTATATGTACAGTATCCAATACCAGCAGCTCTGCTCCTTGACCTATTTAGTATATGCACAGTATCCAATACCAGCAGCTCTGTTCCTTGACCTATTTAGTATATGCGCAGTATCCAATACTAGCAGCTCTGCTCCTTGACCTATTTAGTATATGCACAGTATGCAATACCTGCAGCACTGCTCCTTGCCCTATTTAGTATATGCACAGTATCCAATATGAGCAGCTCTGCTCCTTGACCTATTTAGTATATGTACAGTATCCAATAGCAGCAGCAATGCTCCTTGATCTTTTTAGTATATGCACAGTATCCAATACCAGCAGCACTGCTCCTGGATCTGTTTAGTATATGCACAGTATCCAATACCAGCAGTTCTGCTCCTTGATCTGTTTAGTATATGCACAGTATCCAATATGAGCAGCTCTGCTCCTTGACCTATTTAGTATATGTACAGTATCCAATACCAGCAGCTCTGTTCCTTGACCTATTTAGTATATGCACAATATGCAATATGAGCAGCACTGCTCCTGGACCTATTTAGTATATGCACAGTAAACAATACCAGCAGCTCTGTTCCTTGACCTATTTAGTATATGCACAGTATCCAATACCTGCAGCTCTGTTCCTTGACCGATTTAGTATATGCACAGTATCCAATACCAGCAGCACTGTTCCTTGACCTATTTAGTATATGCACAGTATCCAATAACAGCAGGTCTCCTCCTTGACCTATTTAGTATATGCACAGTATCCAATACCTGCAGCTCTGTTCCTTAACCTATTTAGTATATGCACAGTATACAATACCAGCAGATCTGCTCCCTGACCTATTTAGTATATGCACAGTATCCAATAGCTGCAGGTCTGTTCCTTGACCTATTTAGTATATGCGCAGTATGCAATACCTGCAGCTCTGCTCCTTGACCTATTTAGTATATGCACAGTATGCAATACCAGCAGCTCTGTTCCTTGTTCTATTTAGTATATGCACAGTATGCAATACCAGCAGAACTGCTCCTTGACCTATTTAGTATATGAACAGTATGCAATACCTGCAGCACTGCTCCTTAACCTATTTAGTATATGCACAGTATCCAAAACCAGCAGCTCTGTTCCTTGACCTATTTAGTATATGCACAGTATGCAATACCAGCAGATCTGCTCCTTGACCTATTTAGTATATGCACAGTATGCAATACCAGCAGATCTGCTCCTTGACCTATTTAGTATATGCACAGTATGCAATACCAGCAGATCTGCTCCTTGACCTATTTAGTATATGCACAGTGTGCAATACTTGCAGTTCTGCTGCTTGACGTATTTAGTATATGCACAGTATCCAATACCTGCAGCTCTGCTCCTTGATCTATTTAGTGTATGCACAATATGCAATACCAGCAGATCTGCTCCTTGACCTATTTAGTATATGCACAGTATGCAATACCTGCAGTTCTGCTCCTTGACGTATTTAGTATATGCACAGTATCCAATACCTGCAGCTCTGCTCCTTGACCTATTTAGTATATGCACAGTATGCAATATGAGCAGCTCTGCCTCTTGACCTATTTAGTATATGCACAGTATGCAATACCTGCAGCACTGCTCCTTGACCTATTTAGTATATGCACAGTATCCAATATGAGCAGCTCTGCTCCTTGACCTATTTAGTATATGTACAGTATCCAATACCAGCAGCAATGCTCCTTGATCTGTTTAGTATATGCACAGTATCCAATACCAGCAGCACTGCTCCTTGATCTGTTTAGTATATGCACAGTATCCAATACCAGCAGCTCTGCTCCTTGATCTGTTTACTATATGCACAGTATCCAATACCAGCAGCACTGCTCCTTGAACTGTTTAGTATATGCACAGTATCCAATATGAGCAGCTCTGCTCCTTGACCTATTTAGTATATGTACAGTATCCAATATCAGCAGATCTGCTCCTTGACCTATTTAGTATATGCACATTATGCAATATGAGCAGCTGTGCTCCTTGACCTATTTAGTACATGTACAGTATCCAATACCAGCAGCTCTGGTCCTTGATCTATATAGTATATGCACAGTATCCAATACCAGCAGCACTGCTCCTTGAACTGTTTAGTATATGCACAGTATCCAATACCAGAGGCTCTGCTCCTTGATCTATTTACTATAGGCACAATATGCAATACCAGCAGCACTGCTCCTTGAACTATTTAGTATATGTACATTATCCAATACCAGCAGCTCTGCTCCTTGATCTATTTAGTATATGCACTGTATCCGATACCAGCAGCTCTGCTCCTTGATCTATTTAGTATATGCACAGTATCCAATACCAGCAGTTCTGCTCCTTGACCTATTTAGTATATGCACAGTATCCAATACCAGCAGCTCTGTTCCTTGACCTATTTAGTATATGCACAGTATGCAATACCAGCAGATCTGCTCCTTGACCTATTTAGTATATGCACAGTATGCAATACCTGCAGCACTGCTCCTTGACCTATTTAGTATATGCGCAGTATGCAATACCAGCAGATCTGCTCCTTGACCTATTTAGTATATGCACAGTATGGAATACCAGCAGATCTGCTCCTCGACCTATTTAGTATATGCACAGTATGCAATATCAGCAGATCTGCTCCTTGACCTATTTAGTATATGCACAGTATGCAACACCAGCACATCTGCTCCTGGACCTATTTAGTATATGCACAGTATCCAATACCTGCAGCACTGCTCCTTGACCTATTTAGTATATGCACAGTATCCAATACCAGCAGCTCTGTTCCTTGACCTATTTAGTATATGCACAGTATCCAATAACAGCAGGTCTCCTCCTTGACCTATTTAGTATATGCACAGTATCCAATAACAGCAGGTCTCCTCCTTGACCGATTTAGTATATGAGGAGTATCCAATACCACCAGCACTGCACCTTGACCTATTTAGTATATGCACAGTATCCAATACCAGCAGCTCTGCTCCTTGACCTATTTAGTATATACCAAGTATCCAATACCAGCAGCTCTGCTCCTTGACCTATTTAGTATATGCACAGTATCCAATACTAGCAGCTCTGCTCCTTGACCTATTTACTATATGCGCAGTATCCAATACCAGCAGCTCTGCTCCTTGACCTATTTTGTATATGCACAGTATCCAATACGAGCAGCTCTGCTCCTTGACCTATTTAGTATATGCACAGTATCCAATACCAGCAGCACTGCTCCTTGACCTATTTAGTATATGCACAGTATCCAGTACCAGCAGCTCTGTTCCTTGACCTATTTAGTATATGTACAGTATCCAATATGAGAAGCTCTGTTCCTTGACCTATTTAGTATATGCACAGTTTCCAATCCCAGCAGCTCTGCTCCTTGATCTATTTAGTATATGCACAGTATCCAATACCAGCTGCTCTGCTCCTTGATCTATTTAGTATATGCACAGTATCCAATACCAGCTGCTCTGCTCCTTGACCTATTTAGTATATGTACAGTATCCAATATGAGCAGCTCTTCTCCTTGACCGATTTAGTATATGCGCAGTATCCAATACTAGCAGCTCTGCTCCTTGACCTATTTAGTATATGCACAGTATCCAATACCAGCAGCACTGCCCTTGACCTATTTAGTATATGCACAGTATCCAATACCAGCAGCTCTGCTCCTTGACCTATTTAGTATATGCACAGTATCCAATACCAGCAGCACTGGTCCTTGACCTATGTAGTATATGCACAGTATCCAATACCAGCAGCTCTGTTCCTTGACCTATTTAGTATATGCACTTTATCCAATACCAGCAGTTCTGCTCCTTGACCTATTTAGTATATGCACAGTATCCAATACCAGCAGCTCTGCTCCTTGACCTATTTAGTATATGCACAGTATCCAATACCAGCAGCTCTGTTCCTTGACCTATTTAGTATATGCGCAGTATCCAATACTAGCAGCTCTGCTCCTTGACCTATTTAGTATATGCACAGTATGCAATACCTGCAGCACTGCTCCTTGCCCTATTTAGTATACGCACAGTATCCAATATGAGCAGCTCTGCTCCTTGACCTATTTAGTATATGTACAGTATCCAATAGCAGCAGCAATGCTCCTTGATCTTTTTAGTATATGCACAGTATCCAATACCAGCAGCACTGCTCCTTGATCTGTTTAGTATATGCACAGTATCCAATACCAGCAGCTCTGCTCCTTGATCTGTTTAGTGTATGCACAGTATCCAATACCAGCAGCACTGGTCCTGATCTATTTAGTATATGCACAGTATCCAATACCAGCAGCACTGCTCCTTGAACTGTTTAGTATATGCACAGTATCCAATATGAGCAGCTCTGCTCCTTGACCTATTTAGTATATGTACAGTATCCAATACCAGCAGCTCTGTTCCTTGACCTATTTAGTATATGCACAATATGCAATATGAGCAGCACTGCTCCTTGACCTATTTAGTATATGCACAGTAAACAATACCAGCAGCTCTGTTCCTTGACCTATTTAGTATATGCACAGTATCCAATAACAGCAGGTCTCCTCCTTGACCTATTTAGTATATGCACAGTATCCAATACCTGCAGGTCTCTTCCTTGACCTATTTAGTATATGCGCAGTATGCAATACCTGCAGCTCTGCTCCTTGACCTATTTAGTATATACACAGTATGCAATACCAGCAGCTCTGTTCCTTGTTCTATTTAGTATATGTACAGTATGCAATACCAGCAGAACTGCTCCTTGACCTATTTAGTATATGAACAGTATGCAATACCTGCAGCACTGCTCCTTAACCTATTTAGTATATGCACAGTATCCAAAACCAGCAGCTCTGTTCCTTGACCTATTTAGTATGTGCACAATATACAATACCAGCAGATCTGCTCCTTGACCTATTTAGTATATGCACAGTGTGCAATACTTGCAGTTCTGCTGCTTGACGTATTTAGTATATGCACAGTATCCAATACCTGCAGCTCTGCTCCTTGATCTATTTAGTATATACACAATATGCAATACCAGCAGATCTGCTCCTTGACCTATTTAGTATATGCACAGTATGCAATATGAGCAGCTCTGCTCCTTGACCTATTTAGTATATGTACAATATGCAATATGAGCAACTCTCCTCCTTGACATATTTAGTATATGTACAGTATGCAATACCAGCAGCACTGCTCCTTGACCTGTTTCGTATATGCACAGTATGCAATACCAGCAGCACTGCTCCTTGACCTGTTTAGTATATGTACAGTATGCAATATGAGCAGCTCTGCTCCTTGACCTATTAAGTATATGCACAATATGCAATATGAGCAACTCTGCTCCTTGACCTATTTAGTATATGCACAGTATCCAATACCAGCAGCTCTGTTCCTTCAGCTATTTAGTATATGCACAATATGCAATATGAGCAGCACTGCTCCTTGACCTATTTAGTATATGCACAGTATCCAATACCTGCAGCTCTGTTCCTTGACCTATTTAGTATATGCACAATATGCAATATGAGCAGCACTGCTCCTTGACCTATTTAGTATATGCACAATATGCAATATGAGCAGCACTGCTCCTTGACCTATGTAGTATATGCACAATATCCAATACCTGCAGCTCTGTTCCTTGACCTATTTAGTATATGCACAATATGCAATATGAGCAGCACTGCTCCTTGACCTATTTAGTATATGCACAATATGCAATATGAGCAGCACTGCTCCTTGACCTATTTAGTATATGCACATTATCCAATACCTGCAGCTCTGTTCCTTGACCTATTTAGTATATGCACAATATGGAATATGAGCAGCACTGCTCCTTGACCTATTTAGTATATGCACAGTATCCAATACCAGCAGATCTGTTCCTTGACCTATTTAGTATATGCACAATATCCAATACCTGCAGCTCTGTTCCTTGACCTATTTAGTATATGCACAGTATCCAATTCCAGCAGCTCTGTTCCTTGACCTATTTAGTATATGCACAGTATCCAATAACAGCAGGTCTCCTCCTTGACCTAT
Source organism: Deroplatys truncata (assembly GCA_030765065.1). Taxonomy (NCBI): domain Eukaryota; kingdom Metazoa; phylum Arthropoda; class Insecta; order Mantodea; family Mantidae; genus Deroplatys; species Deroplatys truncata. The sequence goes on from CM060978.1 coordinate 7,653,678, forward strand.
TTAGTATATGCACAGTATCCAATACCAGCAGATCTGTTCCTTGACCTATTTAGTATATGCACAATATCCAATACCTGCAGCCCTGTTCCTTGACCTATTTAGTATATGCACAGTATCCAATAACAGCAGGTCTCCTCCTTGACCGATTTAGTATATGCACAGTATCCAATACCACCAGCACTGCACCTTGACCTATTTAGTATATGCACAGGTCCAATACCAGCAGCTCTGCTCCTTGACCTGTTTAGTATATGCACAGTATCCAATACCAGCAGCTCTGCTCCTTGACCTATTTAGTATATGCACAGTATACAATACTAGCAGCTCTGCTCCTTGACCTATTTAGCATATGCGCAGTATCCAATACCAGCAGCTCTGCTCCTTGACCTATTTTGTATATGCACAGTATCCAATACCAGCAGCTCTGCTCCTTGACCTATTTAGTATATGCACAGTATCCAATACCAGCAGCACTGCTCCTTGACCTATTTAGTATATGCACAGTATCCAGTACCAGCAGCTCTGCTCCTTGACCTATTTAGTATATGTACAGTATCCAATATGAGCAGCTCTTCTCCTTGACCGATTTAGTATATGCGCAGTATCCAATACTAGCAGCTCTGCTCCTTGACCTATTAAGTATATGCACAGTATCCAATACCAGCAGCACTGCCCTTGACCTATTTAGTATATGCACAGTATCCAATACCAGCAGCTCTGCTCCTGACCTATTTAGTATATGCACAGTATCCAATACCAGCAGCACTGCTCCTTGACCTATGTAGTATATGCACAGTATCCAATACCAGCAGCTCTGTTCCTTGACCTATTTAGTATATGCACAGTATCCAATACCAGCAGTTCTGCTCGTTGACCTATTTAGTATATGCACAGTATCCAATACCAGCAGGTCTGCTCCTTGACCTATTTAGTATATGCACAGTATCCAATACCAGCAGCTCTGTTCCTTGACCTATTTAGTATATGCGCAGTATCCAATACTAGCAGCTCTGCTCCTTGACCTATTTAGTATATGCACAGTATGCAATACCTGCAGCACTGCTCCTTGCCCTATTTAGTATATGCACAGTATCCAATATGAGCAGCTCTGCTCCTTGACCTATTTAGTATATGTACAGTATCCAATAGCAGCAGCAATGCTCCTTGATCTTTTTAGTATATGCACAGTATCCAATACCAGCAGCACTGCTCCTGGATCTGTTTAGTATATGCACAGTATCCAATACCAGCAGCTCTGCTCCTTGATCTGTTTAGTATATGCACAGTATCCAATATGAGCAGCTCTGCTCCTTGACCTATTTAGTATATGTACAGTATCCAATACCAGCAGCTCTGTTCCTTGACCTATTTAGTATATGCACAATATGCAATATGAGCAGCACTGCTCCTGGACCTATTTAGTATATGCACAGTAAACAATACCAGCAGCTCTGTTCCTTGACCTATTTAGTATATGCACAGTATCCAATACCTGCAGCTCTGTTCCTTGACCGATTTAGTATATGCACAGTATCCAATACCAGCAGCACTGTTCCTTGACCTATTTAGTATATGCACAGTATCCAATAACAGCAGGTCTCCTCCTTGACCTATTTAGTATATGCACAGTATCCAATACCTGCAGCTCTGTTCCTTAACCTATTTAGTATATGCACAGTATACAATACCAGCAGATCTGCTCCTTGACCTATTTAGTATATGCACAGTATCCAATAGCTGCAGGTCTGTTCCTTGACCTATTTAGTATATGCGCAGTATGCAATACCTGCAGCTCTGCTCCTTGACCTATTTAGTATATACACAGTATGCAATACCAGCAGCTCTGTTCCTTGTTCTATTTAGTATATGCACAGTATGCAATACCAGCAGAACTGCTCCTTGACCTATTTAGTATATGAACAGTATGCAATACCTGCAGCACTGCTCCTTAACCTATTTAGTATATGCACAGTATCCAAAACCAGCAGCTCTGTTCCTTGACCTATTTAGTATATGCACAGTATGCAATACCAGCAGATCTGCTCCTTGTCCTATTTAGTATATGCACAGTATGCAATACCAGCAGATCTGCTCCTTGACCTATTTAGTATATGCACAGTATGCAATACCAGCAGATCTGCTCCTTGACCTATTTAGTATATGCACAGTGTGCAATACTTGCAGTTCTGCTGCTTGACGTATTTAGTATATGCACAGTATCCAATACCTGCAGCTCTGCTCCTTGATCTATTTAGTATATGCACAGTATGCAATACCTGCAGTTCTGCTCCTTGACGTATTTAGTATATGCACAGTATCCAATACCTGCAGCTCTGCTCCTTGACCTATTTAGTATATGCACAGTATGCAATATGAGCAGCTCTGCCTCTTGACCTATTTAGTATATGCACAGTATGCAATACCTGCAGCACTGCTCCTTGACCTATTTAGTATATGCACAGTATCCAATACGAGCAGCTCTGCTCCTTGACCTATTTAGTATATGTACAGTATCCAATACCAGCAGCAATGCTCCTTGATCTGTTTAGTATATGCACAGTATCCAATACCAGCAGCACTGCTCCTTGATCTTTTTAGTATATGCACAGTATCCAATACCAGCAGCTCTGCTCCTTGATCTGTTTACTATATGCACAGTATCCAATACCAGCAGCACTGCTCCTTGAACTGTTTAGTATATGCACAGTATCCAATATGAGCAGCTCTGCTCCTTGACCTATTTAGTATATGTACAGTATCCAATATCAGCAGATCTGCTCCTTGACCTATTTAGTATATGCACATTATGCAATATGAGCAGCTCTGCTCCTTGACCTATTTAGTACATGTACAGTATCCAATACCAGCAGCTCTGGTCCTTGATCTATATAGTATATGCACAGTATCCAATACCAGCAGCACTGCTCCTTGAACTGTTTAGTATATGCACAGTATCCAATACCAGAGGCTCTTCTCCTTGATCTATTTACTATAGGCACAATATGCAATACCAGCAGCACTGCTCCTTGAACTATTTAGTATATGTACATTATCCAATACCAGCAGCTCTGCTCCTTGATCTATTTAGTATATGCACAGTATCCGATACCAGCAGCTCTGCTCCTTGATCTATTTAGTATATGCACAGTATCCAATACCAGCAGTTCTGCTCCTTGACCTATTTAGTATATGCACAGTATCCAATACCAGCAGCTCTGTTCCTTGACCTATTTAGTATATGCACAGTATGCAATACCTGCAGCACTGCTCCTTGACCTATTTAGTATATGCGCAGTATGCAATACCAGCAGATCTGCTCCTTGACCTATTTAGTATATGCACAGAATGCAATACCAGCAGATCTGCTCCTCGACCTATTTAGTATATGCACAGTATGCAATATCAGCAGATCTGCTCCTTGACCTATTTAGTATATGCACAGTATGCAACACCAGCAGATCTACTCCTGGACCTATTTAGTATATGCACAGTATCCAATACCTGCAGCACTGCTCCTTGACCTATTTAGTATATGCACAGTATGCAATACCAGCAGATCTATTCCCTGACCTATTTAGTATATGCACAGTATCCAATACCTGCAGCTCTGTTCCTTGACCTATTTGGTATATGCACAGTATGCAATACCTGCAGCTCTGCTCCTTGACCTATTTAGTATATGCACAGTATACAATACCAGCAGGGTGTGCTCCTTGACCTATTTAGTATATGCACAGTATCCAATACCTGCAGCTCTGTTCCTTGACCTATTTAGTATATGCGCAGTATGCAATACCTGCAGCTCTGCTCCTTGACCTATTTAGTATATGCACAGTATGCAATACCAGCAGCTCTGTTCCTTGACCTATTTAGTATATGCAAGGGATGCAATACCAGCAGGTCTGCTCCTAGACCTATTTAGTATATGAACAGTATGCAATACCTGCAGCACTGCTCCTTAACCTATTTACTATATGCACAGTATCCAAAACAAGCAGCTCTGTTCCTTGACCTATTTAGTATATGCACAGTATGCAATACCAGCAGATCTGCTCCTTGAGCTATTTAGTATATGCACAGTATGCAATACCAGCAGATCTGCTCCTTGACCTATTTAGTATATGCACAGTATGCAATGCCAGCAGATCTGCTCCTTGACCTATTTAGTATATGCACAGTATCCAATACCTGCAACACTGCTCCTTGATCTATTTAGTATATGCACAATATGCAATACCAGCAGATCTGCTCCTTGACCTATTTAGTATATGCACAGTATGCAATACCTGCAGTTCTGCTCCTTGACGTATTTATTATATGCACAGTATCCAATACCTGCAGCTCTGCTCCTTGATCTATTTAGTATGTGCACAATATGCAATACCCGCAGAGCTGCTCCTTGACCTATTTAGTATATGCACAGTATGCAATACCTGCAGTTCTGCTCCTTGACGTATTTAGTATATGCACAGTATCCAATACCTGCAGCTCTGCTCCTTGACCTATTTAGTATATGCACAGTATGCAATATGAGCAGCTCTGCTCCTTGACCTATTTAGTATATGTACAGTATCCAATACCAGCAGCTCTGCCTCTTGCCCTATTTAGTATATGCACAGTATGCAATACCTGCAGCACTGCTCCTTGACCTATTTAGTATATGCACAGTATCCAATTTGAGCAGCTCTGCTCCTTGACCTATTTAGTATATGTACAGTATCCAATACCAGCAGCAATGCTCCTTGATCTGTTTAGTATATGCACAGTATCCAATGCCAGCAGCACTGCTCCTTGATCTGTTTAGTATATCCACAGTATCCAATACCAGCAGCTCTGCTCCTTGATCTGTTTAGTATATGCACAGTATCAAATACCAGCAGCACTGCTCCTTGATCTATTTAGTATATGCACAGTATCCAATACCAGCAGCTCTGTTCCTTGACCTATTTAGTATATGCACAGTATCCAATACCTGCAGCTCTGTTCCTTGACCTATTTAGTATATGTACAGTATCCAATACCAGCAGCTCTGCTCCTGGATCTATTTAGTATATGCACAGTATCCAATACCAGCAGCACTGCTCCTTGAACTGTTTAGTATATGCACAGTATCCAATAACAGCAGCTCTGCTCCTTGATCTATTTACTATATGCACAATATGCAATACCAGCAGCACTGTTCCTTGAACTATTTAGTATATGTACAGTATCCAATTCCAGCAGCTCTGCTCCTTGATCTATTTACTATATGCACAGTAACCAATACCAGCAGCTCTGCTCCTTGATCTATTTAGTATATGCACAGTATCCAATACCAGCAGCTCTGCTTCTTGATCTATTTAGTATATGCACAATATGCAATACCAGCAGCACTGCTCCTTGAACTATTTAGTATATGCACAGTATCCAATACCTGCAGCACTGCTCCTTGATCTATTTAGTAAATGCACAATATGCAATACCAGCAGATCTGCTCCTTGACCTATTTAGTATATGCACAGTATCCAATACCAGCAGCTCTGCCTCTTGATCTATTTAGTATATGCACAGTATGCAATACCTGCAGTTCTGCTCCTTGACGTATTTAGTATATGCACAGTATCCAATACCTGCAGCTCTGCTCCTTGTTCTATTTAGTATACGCACAATATGCAATACCAGCAGATCTGCTCCTTGACCTATTTAGTATATGCACAGTATCCAATACCACCGGCTCTGCTCCTTGACCTATTTAGTATATGCACAGTATCCAATACCAGCAAATCTGCTCCTTGACCTATTTAGTATATGCACAGTATGCAATACCTGCAGTTCTGATACTTGACGTATTTAGTATATGCACAGTATCCAATACCTGCAGCTCTGCTCCTTGACCTATTTAGTATATGCACAGTATGCAATATGAGCAGCTTTGCTCCTTGACCTATTTAGTATATGTACAGTATCCAATACCAGCAGCTCTGCCTCTTGACCTATTTAGTATATGCACAGTATGCAATACCTGCAGCACTGCTCCTTGACCTATTTAGTATATGTACAGTATCCAATACCAGCAGCAATGCTCCTTGATCTGTTTAGTATATGCACAGTATCCAATGCCAGCAGCACTGCTCCTTAATCTGTTTAGTATATCCACAGTATCCAATACCAGCAGCTCTGCTCCTTGATCTGTTTAGTATATGCACAGTATCAAATACCAGCAGCACTGCTCCTTGATCTATTTAGTATATGCACAGTATCCAATACCAGCAGCACTGCTCCTTGACCTATTTAGTATATGCACAGTATCCAATACCAGCAGCTCTGCTCCTGGATCTATTTAGTATATGCACAGTATCCAATACCAGCAGCACTGCTCCTTGAACTGTTTAGTATATGCACAGTAACCAATACTAGCAGCTCTGCTCCTTGATCTATTTACTATATGCACAATATGCAATACCAGCAGCACTGTTCCTTGAACTATTTAGTATATGTACAGTATCCAATACCAGCAGCTCTGCTCCTTGACCTATTTTGTATATGCACAGTATCCAATACCAGCAGCTCTGCTCCTTGACCTATTTAGTATATGCACAGTATCCAATACCAGCAGCACTGCTCCTTGACCTATTTAGTATATGCACAGTATCCAGTACCAGCAGCTCTGCTCCTTGACCTATTTAGTATATGTACAGTATCCAATATGAGCAGCTCTTCTCCTTGACCGATTTAGTATATGCGCAGTATCCAATACTAGCAGCTCTGCTCCTTGACCTATTAAGTATATGCACAGTATCCAATACCAGCAGCACTGCCCTTGACCTATTTAGTATATGCACAGTATCCAATACCAGCAGCTCTGCTCCTGACCTATTTAGTATATGCACAGTATCCAATACCAGCAGCACTGCTCCTTGACCTATGTAGTATATGCACAGTATCCAATACCAGCAGCTCTGTTCCTTGACCTATTTAGTATATGCACAGTATCCAATACCAGCAGTTCTGCTCCTTGACCTATTTAGTATATGCACAGTATCCAATACCAGCAGCTCTGCTCCTTGACCTATTTAGTATATGCACAGTATCCAATACCAGCAGCTCTGTTCCTTGACCTATTTAGTATATGCGCAGTATCCAATACTAGCAGCTCTGCTCCTTGACCTATTTAGTATATGCACAGTATGCAATACCTGCAGCACTGCTCCTTGCCCTATTTAGTATATGCACAGTATCCAATATGAGCAGCTCTGCTCCTTGACCTATTTAGTATATGTACAGTATCCAATAGCAGCAGCAATGCTCCTTGATCTTTTTAGTATATGCACAGTATCCAATACCAGCAGCACTGCTCCTTGATCTGTTTAGTATATGCACAGTATCCAATACCAGCAGCTCTGCTCCTTGATCTGTTTAGTATATGCACAGTATCCAATATGAGCAGCTCTGCTCCTTGACCTATTTAGTATATGTACAGTATCCAATACCAGCAGCTCTGTTCCTTGACCTATTTAGTATATGCACAATATGCAATATGAGCAGCACTGCTCCTGGACCTATTTAGTATATGCACAGTAAACAATACCAGCAGCTCTGTTCCTTGACCTATTTAGTATATGCACAGTATCCAATACCTGCAGCTCTGTTCCTTGACCGATTTAGTATATGCACAGTATCCAATACCAGCAGCACTGTTCCTTGACCTATTTAGTATATGCACAGTATCCAATAACAGCAGGTCTCCTCCTTGACCTATTTAGTATATGCACAGTATCCAATACCTGCAGCTCTGTTCCTTAACCTATTTAGTATATGCACAGTATCCAATAGCTGCAGGTCTGTTCCTTGACCTATTTAGTATATGCACAGTTTCCAATAGCTGCAGGTCTGTTCCTTGACCTATTTAGTATATGCGCAGTATGCAATACCTGCAGCTCTGCTCCTTGACCTATTTAGTATATACACAGTATGCAATACCAGCAGCTCTGTTCCTTGTTCTATTTAGTATATGCACAGTATGCAATACCAGCAGAACTGCTCCTTGACCTATTTAGTATATGAACAGTATGCAATACCTGCAGCACTGCTCCTTAACCTATTTAGTATATGCACAGTATCCAAAACCAGCAGCTCTGTTCCTTGACCTATTTAGTATATGCACAGTATGCAATACCAGCAGATCTGCTCCTTGACCTATTTAGTATATGCACAGTATGCAATACCAGCAGATCTGCTCCTTGACCTATTTAGTATATGCACAGTATGCAATACCAGCAGATCTGCTCCTTGACCTATTTAGTATATGCACAGTGTGCAATACTTGCAGTTCTGCTGCTTGACGTATTTAGTATATGCACAGTATCCAATACCTGCAGCTCTGCTCCTTGATCTATTTAGTATATGCACAATATGCAATACCAGCAGATCTGCTCCTTGACCTATTTAGTATATGCACAGTATGCAATACCTGCAGTTCTGCTCCTTGACGTATTTAGTATATGCACAGTATCCAATACCTGCAGCTCTGCTCCTTGACCTATTTAGTATATGCACAGTATGCAATATGAGCAGCTCTGCCTCTTGACCTATTTAGTATATGCACAGTATGCAATACCTGCAGCACTGCTCCTTGACCTATTTAGTATATGCACAGTATCCAATATGAGCAGCTCTGCTCCTTGACCTATTTAGTATATGTACAGTATCCAATACCAGCAGCAATGCTCCTTGATCTGTTTAGTATATGCACAGTATCCAATACCAGCAGCACTGCTCCTTGATCTGTTTAGTATATGCACAGTATCCAATACCAGCAGCACTGCTCCTTGAACTGTTTAGTATATGCACAGTATCCAATATGAGCAGCTCTGCTCCTTGACCTATTTAGTATATGTACAGTATCCAATATCAGCAGATCTGCTCCTTGACCTATTTGGTATATGCACATTATGCAATATGAGCAGCTCTGCTCCTTGACCTATTTAGTACATGTACAGTATCCAATACCAGCAGCTCTGGTCCTTGATCTATATAGTATATGCACAGTATCCAATACCAGCAGCACTGCTCCTTGAACTGTTTAGTATATGCACAGTATCCAATACCAGAGGCTCTGCTCCTTGATCTATTTACTATAGGCACAATATGCAATACCAGCAGCACTGCTCCTTGAACTATTTAGTATATGTACATTATCCAATACCAGCAGCTCTGCTCCTTGATCTATTTAGTATATGCACAGTATCTGATACCAGCAGCTCTGCTCCTTGATCTATTTAGTATATGCACAGTATCCAATACCAGCAGTTCTGCTCCTTGACCTATTTAGTATATGCACAGTATCCAATACCAGCAGCTCTGTTCCTTGACCTATTTAGTATATGCACAGTATGCAATACCAGCAGATCTGCTCCTTGACGTATTTAGTATATGCACAGTATGCAATACCTGCAGCACTGCTCCTTGACCTATTTAGTATATGCGCAGTATGCAATACCAGCAGATCTGCTCCTTGACCTATTTAGTATATGCACAGTATGCAATACCAGCAGATCTGCTCCTCGACCTATTTAGTATATGCACAGTATGCAATATCAGCAGATCTGCTCCTTGACCTATTTAGTATATGCACAGTATGCAACACCAGCAGATCTGCTCCTGGACCTATTTAGTATATGCACAGTATCCAATACCTGCAGCACTGCTCCTTGACCTATTTAGTATATGCACAGTATGCAATACCAGCAGATCTATTCCTTGACCTATTTAGTATATGCACAGTATCCAATACCTGCAGCTCTGTTCCTTGACCTATTTGGTATATGCACAGTATGCAATACCTGCAGCTCTGCTCCTTGACCTATTTAGTATATGCACAGTATACAATACCAGCAGGGTGTGCTCCTTGACCTATTTAGTATATGCACAGTATCCAATACCTGCAGCTCTGTTCCTTGACCTATTTAGTATATGCAAGGGATGCAATACCAGCAGGTCTGCTCCTTGACCTATTTAGTATATGAACAGTATGCAATACCTGCAGCACTGCTCCTTAACCTATTTACTATATGCACAGTATCCAAAACAAGCAGCTCTGTTCCTTGACCTATTTAGTATATGCACAGTATGCAATACCAGCAGATCTGCTCCTTGAGCTATTTAGTATATGCACAGTATGCAATACCAGCAGATCTGCTCTTTGACCTATTTAGTATATGCACAGTATGCAATGCCAGCAGATCAGCTCCTTGACCTATTTAGTATATGCACAGTATCCAATACCTGCAACACTGCTCCTTGATCTATTTAGTATATGCACAATATGAAATACCAGCAGATCTGCTCCTTGACCTATTTAGTATATGCACAGTATGCAATACCTGCAGTTCTGCTCCTTGACGTATTTATTATATGCACAGTATCCAATACCTGCAGCTCTGCTCCTTGATCTATTTAGTATGTGCACAATATGCAATACCCGCAGAGCTGCTCCTTGACCTATTTAGTATATGCACAGTATGCAATACCTGCAGTTCTGCTCCTTGACGTATTTAGTATATGCACAGTATCCAATACCTGCAGCTCTGCTCCTTGACCTATTTAGTATATGCACAGTATGCAATATGAGCAGCTCTGCTCCTTGACCTATTTAGTATATGTACAGTATCCAATACCAGCAGCTCTGCCTCTTGCCCTATTTAGTATATGCACAGTATGCAATACCTGCAGCTCTGCTCCTTGACCTATTTAGTATATGTACAGTATCCAATACCAGCAGCAATGCTCCTTGATCTGTTTAGTATATGCACAGTATCCAATGCCAGCAGCACTGCTCCTTGATCTGTTTAGTATATCCACAGTATCCAATACCGGCAGCTCTGCTCCTTGATCTGTTTAGTATATGCACAGTATCAAATACCAGCAGCACTGCTCCTTGATCTATTTAGTATATGCACAGTATCCAATACCAGCAGCTCTGTTCCTTGACCTATTTAGTATATGCACAGTATCCAATACCTGCAGCTCTGTTCCTTGACCTATTTAGTATATGTACAGTATCCAATACCAGCAGCTCTGCTCCTGGATCTATTTAGTATATGCACAGTATCCAATACCAGCAGCACTGCTCCTTGAACTGTTTAGTATATGCACAGTATCCAATACCAGCAGCTCTGCTCCTTGATCTATTTACTATATGCACAATATGCAATACCAGCAGCACTGTTCCTTGAACTATTTAGTATATGTACAGTATCCAATACCAGCAGCTCTGCTCCTTGATCTATTTACTATATGCACAGTAACCAATACCAGCAGCTCTGCTCCTTGATCTATTTAGTATATGCACAGTATCCAATACCAGCAGCTCTGCTTCTTGATCTATTTAGTATATGCACAATATGCAATACCAGCAGCACTGCTCCTTGAACTATTTAGTATATGCACAGTATCCAATACCTGCAGCACTGCTCCTTGATGTATTTAGTAAATGCACAATATGCAATACCAGCAGATCTGCTCCTTGACCTATTTAGTATATGCACAGTATCCAATACCAGCAGCTCTGCCTCTTGATCTATTTAGTATATGCACAGTATGCAATACCTGCAGTTCTGCTCCTTGACGTATTTAGTATATGCACAGTATCCAATACCTGCAGCTCTGCTCCTTGTTCTATTTAGTATACGCACAATATGCAATACCAGCAGATCTGCTCCTTGACCTATTTAGTATATGCACAGTATCCAATACCACCGGCTCTGCTCCTTGACCTATTTAGTATATGCACAGTATCCAATACCAGCAAATCTGCTCCTTGACCTATTTAGTATATGCACAGTATGCAATACCTGCAGTTCTGATACTTGACGTATTTAGTATATGCACAGTATCCAATACCTGCAGCTCTGCTCCTTGACCTATTTAGTATATGCACAGTATGCAATATGAGCAGCTTTTCTCCTTGACCTGTTTAGTATATGCACAGTATCCAATACCTGCAGCTTTTCTCCTTGATCTATTTAGTATATGCACAGTATCCAATAGCAGCAGCTTTTCTCCTTGATCTATTTAGTATATGCACAGTATCCAATACCAGCAGCACTGCTCCTTGACCTATTTAGTATATGCACAGTATCCAATACCAGCAGCTCTACTCCTGGATCTATTTAGTATATGCACAGTATCCAATACCAGCAGCACTGCTCCTTGAACTGTTTAGTATATGCACAATATGCAATACCAGCAGCACTGCTCCTTGAACTATTTAGTATATGCACAATATGCAATACCAGCAGCACTGCTCCTTGATCTATTTAGTATATGCACAATATGCAATACCAGCAGCACTGCTCCTTGATCTATTTAGTGTATGCACAGTATCCAATACCAGCAGCTCTGTTCCTTGACCTATTTAGTATATGCACAGTATCCAATACCTGCAGCTCTGTTCCTTGACCTATTTAGTGTATGCACAGTATCCAATACCAGGAGTTCTGCTCCTTGACCTATTTAGTGTATGCACAGTATCCAATACCAGCAGCACTTCTCCTTGACCTATTTAGTATATGCACAGTATCCAATACCAGCAGCACTGCTCCTGGACCTATTTAGTATATGCACAGTATCCAATACCAGCAGATCTGCTCCTTGACCTATTTAGTATATGCACAGTATCCAATACCTGAAGCTCTGTTCCTTGACCTATTTAGTATATGCACAGTATGCAATACCTGTAGCTCTGCTTCTTGACCTATTTAGTATATGGACAGTATGCAATACCACCAGCTCTGTTCCTTGACCTATTTAGTATATGCACAGTATCCAATACCAGCAGCTCTGTTGCTTGACCTATTTAGTATATGCACAGTATGCAATACCAGCAGATCTGCTCCTTGATCTATTTAGTATATGCACAGTATGCAATACCACCAGCTCTGTTCCTTGACCTATTTAGTATATGCACAGTATGCAATACCAGCAGCTCTGTTCCTTGACCTATTTAGTACATGCACAGTATGCAATACCAGCAGATCTGCTCCATGACCTATTTATTATATGCACAGTATGCAATACCAGCAGATCTGCTCCTTGACCTATTTAGTATATGCACAGTATGCAATACCAGCAGATCTGCTCCTTGACCTATTTAGTACATGCACAGTATGCAATACCAGCAGATCTGCTCCTTGACCTATTTAGTATATGCACAGTATGCAATACCAGCAGCTCTGTTCCTTGACCTATTTAGTATATGCACAGTATGCAATACCACCAGCTCTGTTCCTTGACCTATTTAGTATATGCACAGTATGCAATACCAGCAGATCTGCTCCTTAATCTATTTAGTATATGCACAGTATCCAATACCACCAGCTCTGTTCCTGGACCTATTTAGTATATGCACAGTATGCAATACCAGCAGCTCTGTTCGTTGACCAATTTAGTATATGCACAGTATGCAATACCTGCAGCACTGCTCCTTAATCTATTTAGTATATGCACAGTATCCAATACCAGCAGCTCTTTTCCTTGACCTATTTAGTACATGCACAGTATACAATACCAGCAGATCTGCTCCTTGACGTATTGAGTATATGCACAGTATGCAATACCAGCAGCACCGCTCCTTGATATATTTAGTATATGCACAATATGCAATACCAGCAGCACTATTTCTTGATCTATTTAGTATATACACAATATGCAATACCAGCAGCACTGCTCCTTGATCTATTTAGTATATGCACAATATGCAATACCAGTAGCACTGCTCCTTGATCTATTTAGTATATGCACAATATCCAATACCAGCAGCACTGTTTCTTGATCTATTTAGTATATGCACAATATGCAATACCAGCAGATCTGCTCCTTGACCTATTTAGTATATGCACAGTATGCAATACCTGCAGCACTGCTCCTTAATCTATTTAGTATATGCACAGTATCCAATACCAGCAGCTCTGTTCCTTGACCTATTTAGTACATGCACAGTATGCAATACCAGCAGATCTGCTCCTTGACCTATTTAGTATATGCACAATATGCAATATGAGCAGTTTTTCTCCTTGACCTATTTAGTATATGCACAATATGCAATACCAGCAGCACTGCTCCTTGACCTATTTAGTATATGCACAATATGCAATATGAGCAGTTTTTCTCCTTGACCTATTTAGTATATGCACAGTATGCAATATGAGCAGTTTTTCTCCTTGACCTGTTTAGTATATGCACAGTATGGAATATGAGCAGTTTTTCTCCTTGACCTATTTAGTATATGCACTGTTTGCAATACCAGCAGCTCTGCTCCTTGATCTATTTTTATATGCACAGTATCCAATACCTGCAGCTCTGCTCCTTGACCTGTTTAGTATATGTACAGTATCCAATACCAGCAGCTCTGCCTCTTGCCCTATTTAGTATATGCACAGTATGCAATACCTGCAGCTCTGCTCCTTGACCTATTTAGTATATGTACAGTATCCAATACCAGCAGCAATGCTCCTTGATCTGTTTAGTATATGCACAGTATCCAATGCCAGCAGCACTGCTCCTTGATCTGTTTAGTATATCCACAGTATCCAATACCGGCAGCTCTGCTCCTTGATCTGTTTAGTATATGCACAGTATCAAATACCAGCAGCACTGCTCCTTGATCTATTTAGTATATGCACAGTATCCAATACCAGCAGCTCTGTTCCTTGACCTATTTAGTATATGCACAGTATCCAATACCTGCAGCTCTGTTCCTTGACCTATTTAGTATATGTACAGTATCCAATACCAGCAGCTCTGCTCCTGGATCTATTTAGTATATGCACAGTATCCAATACCAGCAGCACTGCTCCTTGAACTGTTTAGTATATGCACAGTATCCAATACCAGCAGCTCTGCTCCTTGATCTATTTACTATATGCACAATATGCAATACCAGCAGCACTGTTCCTTGAACTATTTAGTATATGTACAGTATCCAATACCAGCAGCTCTGCTCCTTGATCTATTTACTATATGCACAGTAACCAATACCAGCAGCTCTGCTCCTTGATCTATTTAGTATATGCACAGTATCCAAAACCAGCAGCTCTGCTTCTTGATCTATTTAGTATATGCACAATATGCAATACCAGCAGCACTGCTCCTTGAACTATTTAGTATATGCACACTATCCAATACCTGCAGCACTGCTCCTTGATGTATTTAGTAAATGCACAATATGCAATACCAGCAGATCTGCTCCTTGACCTATTTAGTATATGCACAGTATCCAATACCAGCAGCTCTGCCTCTTGATCTATTTAGTATATGCACAGTATGCAATACCTGCAGTTCTGCTCCTTGACGTATTTAGTATATGCACAGTATCCAATACCTGCAGCTCTGCTCCTTGTTCTATTTAGTATACGCACAATATGCAATACCAGCAGATCTGCTCCTTGACCTATTTAGTATATGCACAGTATCCAATACCACCGGCTCTGCTCCTTGACCTATTTAGTATATGCACAGTATCCAATACCAGCAAATCTGCTCCTTGACCTATTTAGTATATGCACAGTATGCAATACCTGCAGTTCTGATACTTGACGTATTTAGTATATGCACAGTATCCAATACCTGCAGCTCTGCTCCTTGACCTATTTAGTATATGCACAGTATGCAATATGAGCAGCTTTTCTCCTTGACCTGTTTAGTATATGCACAGTATCCAATACCTGCAGCTTTTCTCCTTGATCTATTTAGTATATGCACAGTATCCAATAGCAGCAGCTTTTCTCCTTGATCTATTTAGTATATGCACAGTATCCAATACCAGCAGCACTGCTCCTTGACCTATTTAGTATATGCACAGTATCCAATACCAGCAGCTCTACTCCTGGATCTATTTAGTATATGCACAGTATCCAATACCAGCAGCACTGCTCCTTGAACTGTTTAGTATATGCACAATATGCAATACCAGCAGCACTGCTCCTTGAACTATTTAGTATATGCACAATATGCAATACCAGCAGCACTGCTCCTTGATCTATTTAGTATATGCACAATATGCAATACCAGCAGCACTGCTCCTTGATCTATTTAGTATATGCACAGTATCCAATACCAGCAGCTCTGTTCCTTGACCTATTTAGTATATGCACAGTATCCAATACCTGCAGCTCTGTTCCTTGACCTATTTAGTGTATGCACAGTATCCAATACCAGGAGTTCTGCTCCTTGACCTATTTAGTGTATGCACAGTATCCAATACCAGCAGCACTTCTCCTTGACCTATTTAGTATATGCACAGTATCCAATACCAGCAGCACTGCTCCTGGACCTATTTAGTATATGCACAGTATCCAATACCAGCAGATCTGCTCCTTGACCTATTTAGTATATGCACAGTATCCAATACCTGAAGCTCTGTTCCTTGACCTATTTAGTATATGCACAGTATGCAATACCTGTAGCTCTGCTTCTTGACCTATTTAGTATATGGACAGTATGCAATACCACCAGCTCTGTTCCTTGACCTATTTAGTATATGCACAGTATCCAATACCAGCAGCTCTGTTGCTTGACCTATTTAGTATATGCACAGTATGCAATACCAGCAGATCTGCTCCTTGATCTATTTAGTATATGCACAGTATGCAATACCACCAGCTCTGTTCCTTGACCTATTTAGTATATGCACAGTATGCAATACCAGCAGCTCTGTTCCTTGACCTATTTAGTACATGCACAGTATGCAATACCAGCAGATCTGCTCCATGACCTATTTATTATATGCACAGTATGCAATACCAGCAGATCTGCTCCTTGACCTATTTAGTATATGCACAGTATGCAATACCAGCAGATCTGCTCCTTGACCTATTTAGTACATGCACAGTATGCAATACCAGCAGATCTGCTCCTTGACCTATTTAGTATATGCACAGTATGCAATACCAGCAGCTCTGTTCCTTGACCTATTTAGTATATGCACAGTATGCAATACCACCAGCTCTGTTCCTTGACCTATTTAGTATATGCACAGTATGCAATACCAGCAGATCTGCTCCTTAATCTATTTAGTATATGCACAGTATCCAATACCACCAGCTCTGTTCCTGGACCTATTTAGTATATGCACAGTATGCAATACCAGCAGCTCTGTTCGTTGACCAATTTAGTATATGCACAGTATGCAATACCTGCAGCACTGCTCCTTAATCTATTTAGTATATGCACAGTATCCAATACCAGCAGCTCTTTTCCTTGACCTATTTAGTACATGCACAGTATACAATACCAGCAGATCTGCTCCTTGACGTATTGAGTATATGCACAGTATGCAATACCAGCAGCACCGCTCCTTGATATATTTAGTATATGCACAATATGCAATACCAGCAGCACTATTTCTTGATCTATTTAGTATATACACAATATGCAATACCAGCAGCACTGCTCCTTGATCTATTTAGTATATGCACAATATGCAATACCAGTAGCACTGCTCCTTGATCTATTTAGTATATGCACAATATCCAATACCAGCAGCACTGTTTCTTGATCTATTTAGTATATGCACAATATGCAATACCAGCAGATCTGCTCCTTGACCTATTTAGTATATGCACAGTATGCAATACCTGCAGCACTGCTCCTTAATCTATTTAGTATATGCACAGTATCCAATACCAGCAGCTCTGTTCCTTGACCTATTTAGTACATGCACAGTATGCAATACCAGCAGATCTGCTCCTTGACCTATTTAGTATATGCACAATATGCAATATGAGCAGTTTTTCTCCTTGACCTATTTAGTATATGCACAATATGCAATACCAGCAGCACTGCTCCTTGACCTATTTAGTATATGCACAATATGCAATATGAGCAGTTTTTCTCCTTGACCTATTTAGTATATGCACAGTATGCAATATGAGCAGTTTTTCTCCTTGACCTGTTTAGTATATGCACAGTATGGAATATGAGCAGTTTTTCTCCTTGACCTATTTAGTATATGCACTGTTTGCAATACCAGCAGCTCTGCTCCTTGATCTATTTTTATATGCACAGTATCCAATACCTGCAGCTCTGCTCCTTGACCTGTTTAGTATATGCACAATATGCAATATGAGCAGTTTTTCTCCTTGACCTGTTTAGTATATGCACAGTATGCAATATGAGCAGTTTTTCTCCTTGACCTATTTAGTATATGCACTGTTTGCAATACCAGCAGCTCTGCTCCTTGATCTATTTTTATATGCACAGTATCCAATACCTGCAGCTCTGCTCCTTGACCTGTTTAGTATATGCACAGTATCCAGTACCTGCAGCTTTTCTCCTTGACCTATTTAGTATATGCACAGTATCCAATAGCAGCAGCTTTTCTCCTTGACCTATTTAGTATATGCACAGTATCCAATACCTGCAGCTTTTCTCCTTGACCTGTTTAGTATATGCACAGTATCCAATACCTGCAGTTTTTCTCCTTGACCTGTTTAGTATATGCACAGTATCCAATACCTGCAGCTTTTCTCCTTGACCTATTTAGTATATGCACAGTATCCAATACCAGCAGCACTGCTCCTGGACCTATTTAGTATATGCACAGTATCCAATACCAGCAGATCTGCTCCTTGACCTATTTAGTATATGCACAGTATCCAATACCTGAAGCTCTGTTCCTTGACCTATTTAGTATATGCACAGTATGCAATACCTGTAGCTCTGCTTCTTGACCTATTTAGTATATGGACAGTATGCAATACCACCAGCTCTGTTCCTTGACCTATTTAGTATATGCACAGTATCCAATACCAGCAGCTCTGTTGCTTGACCTATTTAGTATATGCACAGTATGCAATACCAGCAGATCTGCTCCTTGATCTATTTAGTATATGCACAGTATGCAATACCACCAGCTCTGTTCCTTGACCTATTTAGTATATGCACAGTATGCAATACCAGCAGCTCTGTTCCTTGACCTATTTAGTACATGCACAGTATGCAATACCAGCAGATCTGCTCCTTGACCTATTTATTATATGCACAGTATGCAATACCAGCAGATCTGCTCCTTGACCTATTTAGTATATGCACAGTATGCAATACCAGCAGCTCTGTTCCTTGACCTATTTAGTACATGCAAAGTATGCAATACCAGCAGATCTGCTCCTTGACCTATTTAGTACATGCACAGTATGCAATACCAGCAGATCTGCTCCTTGACCTATTTAGTATATGCACAGTATGCAATACCAGCAGCTCTGTTCCTTGACCTATTTAGTATATGCACAGTATGCAATACCACCAGCTCTGTTCCTTGACCTATTTAGTATATGCACAGTATGCAATACCAGCAGATCTGCTCCTTAATCTATTTAGTATATGCACAGTATCCAATACCACCAGCTCTGTTCCTGGACCTATTTAGTATATGCACAGTATGCAATACCAGCAGCTCTGTTCGTTGACCAATTTAGTATATGCACAGTATGCAATACCTGCAGCACTGCTCCTTAATCTATTTAGTATATGCACAGTATCCAATACCAGCAGCTCTGTTCCTTGACCTATTTAGTACATGCACAGTATCCAATATGAGCAGCTCTGCTCCTTGACCTATTTAGTATATGTACAGTATCCAATACCAGCAGCAATGCTCCTTGATCTGTTTAGTATATGCACAGTATCCAATACCAGCAGCACTGCTCCTTGATCTGTTTAGTATATGCACAGTATCCAATACCAGCAGCACTGCTCCTTGAACTGTTTAGTATATGCACAGTATCCAATATGAGCAGCTCTGCTCCTTGACCTATTTAGTATATGTACAGTATGCAATATCAGCAGATCTGCTCCTTGACCTATTTGGTATATGCACATTATGCAATATGAGCAGCTCTGCTCCTTGACCTATTTAGTACATGTACAGTATCCAATACCAGCAGCTCTGGTCCTTGATCTATATAGTATATGCACAGTATCCAATACCAGCAGCACTGCTCCTTGAACTGTTTAGTATATGCACAGTATCCAATACCAGAGGCTCTGCTCCTTGATCTATTTACTATAGGCACAATATGCAATACCAGCAGCACTGCTCCTTGAACTATTTAGTATATGTACATTATCCAATACCAGCAGCTCTGTTCCTTGACCTATTTAGTATATGCACAGTATGCAATACCAGCAGATCTGCTCCTTGACCTATTTAGTATATGCACAGTATGCAATACCTGCAGCACTGCTCCTTGACCTATTTAGTATATGCGCAGTATGCAATACCAGCAGATCTGCTGCTTGACCTATTTAGTATATGCACAGTATGCAATACCAGCAGATCTGCTCCTCGACCTATTTAGTATATGCACAGTATGCAATATCAGCAGATCTGCTCCTTGACCTATTTAGTATATGCACAGTATGCAACACCAGCAGATCTGCTCCTGGACCTATTTAGTATATGCACAGTATCCAATACCTGCAGCACTGCTCCTTGACCTATTTAGTATATGCACAGTATGCAATACCAGCAGATCTATTCCTTGACCTATTTAGTATATGCACAGTATCCAATACCTGCAGCTCTGTTCCTTGACCTATTTGGTATATGCACAGTATGCAATACCTGCAGCTCTGCTCCTTGACCTATTTAGTATATGCACAGTATACAATACCAGCAGGGTGTGCTCCTTGACCTATTTAGTATATGCACAGTATCCAATACCTGCAGCTCTGTTCCTTGACCTATTTAGTATATGCAAGGGATGCAATACCAGCAGGTCTGCTCCTTGACCTATTTAGTATATGAACAGTATGCAATACCTGCAGCACTGCTCCTTAACCTATTTACTATATGCACAGTATCCAAAACAAGCAGCTCTGTTCCTTGACCTATTTAGTATATGCACAGTATGCAATACCAGCAGATCTGCTCCTTGAGCTATTTAGTATATGCACAGTATGCAATACCAGCAGATCTGCTCTTTGACCTATTTAGTATATGCACAGTATGCAATGCCAGCAGATCAGCTCCTTGACCTATTTAGTATATGCACAGTATCCAATACCTGCAACACTGCTCCTTGATCTATTTAGTATATGCACAATATGAAATACCAGCAGATCTGCTCCTTGACCTATTTAGTATATGCACAGTATGCAATACCTGCAGTTCTGCTCCTTGACGTATTTATTATATGCACAGTATCCAATACCTGCAGCTCTGCTCCTTGATCTATTTAGTATGTGCACAATATGCAATACCCGCAGAGCTGCTCCTTGACCTATTTAGTATATGCACAGTATGCAATACCTGCAGTTCTGCTCCTTGACGTATTTAGTATATGCACAGTATCCAATACCTGCAGCTCTGCTCCTTGACCTATTTAGTATATGCACAGTATGCAATATGAGCAGCTCTGCTCCTTGACCTATTTAGTATATGTACAGTATCCAATACCAGCAGCTCTGCCTCTTGCCCTATTTAGTATATGCACAGTATGCAATACCTGCAGCTCTGCTCCTTGACCTATTTAGTATATGTATAGTATCCAATACCAGCAGCAATGCTCCTTGATCTGTTTAGTATATGCACAGTATCCAATGCCAGCAGCACTGCTCCTTGATCTGTTTAGTATATCCACAGTATCCAATACCAGCAGCTCTGTTCCTTGATCTGTTTAGTATATGCACAGTATCAAATACCAGCAGCACTGCTCCTTGATCTATTTAGTATATGCACAGTATCCAATACCAGCAGCTCTGTTCCTTGACCTATTTAGTATATGCACAGTATCCAATACCTGCAGCTCTGTTCCTTGACCTATTTAGTATATGTACAGTATCCAATACCAGCAGCTCTGCTCCTGGATCTATTTAGTATATGCACAGTATCCAATACCAGCAGCACTGCTCCTTGAACTGTTTAGTATATGCACAGTATCCAATACCAGCAGCTCTGCTCCTTGATCTATTTACTATATGCACAATATGCAATACCAGCAGCACTGTTCCTTGAACTATTTAGTATATGTACAGTATCCAATACCAGCAGCTCTGCTCCTTGATCTATTTACTATATGCACAGTAACCAATACCAGCAGCTCTGCTCCTTGATCTATTTAGTATATGCACAGTATCCAATACCAGCAGCTCTGCTTCTTGATCTATTTAGTATATGCACAATATGCAATACCAGCAGCACTGCTCCTTGAACTATTTAGTATATGCACAGTATCCAATACCTGCAGCACTGCTCCTTGATGTATTTAGTAAATGCACAATATGCAATACCAGCAGATCTGCTCCTTGACCTATTTAGTATATGCACAGTATCCAATACCAGCAGCTCTGCCTCTTGATCTATTTAGTATATGCACAGTATGCAATACCTGCAGTTCTGCTCCTTGACGTATTTAGTATATGCACAGTATCCAATACCTGCAGCTCTGCTCCTTGTTCTATTTAGTATACGCACAATATGCAATACCAGCAGATCTGCTCCTTGACCTATTTAGTATATGCACAGTATCCAATACCACCGGCTCTGCTCCTTGACCTATTTAGTATATGCACAGTATCCAATACCAGCAAATCTGCTCCTTGACCTATTTAGTATATGCACAGTATGCAATACCTGCAGTTCTGATACTTGACGTATTTAGTATATGCACAGTATCCAATACCTGCAGCTCTGCTCCTTGACCTATTTAGTATATGCACAGTATGCAATATGAGCAGCTTTTCTCCTTGACCTGTTTAGTATATGCACAGTATCCAATACCTGCAGCTTTTCTCCTTGATCTATTTAGTATATGCACAGTATCCAATAGCAGCAGCTTTTCTCCTTGATCTATTTAGTATATGCACAGTATCCAATACCAGCAGCACTGCTCCTTGACCTATTTAGTATATGCACAGTATCCAATACCAGCAGCTCTGCTCCTGGATCTATTTAGTATATGCACAGTATCCAATACCAGCAGCACTGCTCCTTGAACTGTTTAGTATATGCACAATATGCAATACCAGCAGCACTGCTCCTTGAACTATTTAGTATATGCACAATATGCAATACCAGCAGCACTGCTCCTTGATCTATTTAGTATATGCACAATATGCAATACCAGCAGCACTGCTCCTTGATCTATTTAGTATATGCACAGTATCCAATACCAGCAGCTCTGTTCCTTGACCTATTTAGTATATGCACAGTATCCAATACCTGCAGCTCTGTTCCTTGACCTATTTAGTGTATGCACAGTATCCAATACCAGGAGTTCTGCTCCTTGACCTATTTAGTGTATGCACAGTATCCAATACCAGCAGCACTTCTCCTTGACCTATTTAGTATATGCACAGTATCCAATACCAGCAGCACTGCTCCTGGACCTATTTAGTATATGCACAGTATCCAATACCAGCAGATCTGCTCCTTGACCTATTTAGTATATGCACAGTATCCAATACCTGAAGCTCTGTTCCTTGACCTATTTAGTATATGCACAGTATGCAATACCTGTAGCTCTGCTTCTTGACCTATTTAGTATATGGACAGTATGCAATACCACCAGCTCTGTTCCTTGACCTATTTAGTATATGCACAGTATCCAATACCAGCAGCTCTGTTGCTTGACCTATTTAGTATATGCACAGTATGCAATACCAGCAGATCTGCTCCTTGATCTATTTAGTATATGCACAGTATGCAATACCACCAGCTCTGTTCCTTGACCTATTTAGTATATGCACAGTATGCAATACCAGCAGCTCTGTTCCTTGACCTATTTAGTACATGCACAGTATGCAATACCAGCAGATCTGCTCCTTGACCTATTTATTATATGCACAGTATGCAATACCAGCAGATCTGCTCCTTGACCTATTTAGTATATGCACAGTATGCAATACCAGCAGCTCTGTTCCTTGACCTATTTAGTACATGCAAAGTATGCAATACCAGCAGATCTGCTCCTTGACCTATTTAGTACATGCACAGTATGCAATACCAGCAGATCTGCTCCTTGACCTATTTAGTATATGCACAGTATGCAATACCAGCAGCTCTGTCCCTTGACCTATTTGGTATATGCACAGTATGCAATACCACCAGCTCTGTTCCTTGACCTATTTAGTATATGCACAGTATGCAATACCAGCAGATCTGCTCCTTAATCTATTTAGTATATGCACAGTATCCAATACCACCAGCTCTGTTCCTGGACCTATTTAGTATATGCACAGTATGCAATACCAGCAGCTCTGTTCGTTGACCAATTTAGTATATGCACAGTATGCAATATCTGCAGCACTGCTCCTTAATCTATTTAGTATATGCACAGTATCCAATACCAGCAGCTCTGTTCCTTGACCTATTTAGTACATGCACAGTATGCAATACCAGCAGATCTGCTCCTTGACGTATTGAGTATATGCACAGTATGCAATACCAGCAGCAGCGCTCCTTGATATATTTAGTATATGCACAATATGCAATACCAGCAGCACTGTTTCTTGATCTATTTAGTATATGCACAATATGCAATACCAGCAGCACTGCTCCTTGATCTATTTAGTATATGCACAATATGCAATACCAGTAGCACTGCTCCTTGATCTATTTAGTATATGCACAATATCCAATACCAGCAGCACTGTTTCTTGATCTATTTAGTATATGCACAATATGCAATACCAGCAGATCTGCTCCTTGACCTATTTAGTATATGCACAGTATGCAATACCTGCAGCACTGCTCCTTAATCTATTTAGTATATGCACAGTATCCAATACCAGCAGCTCTGTTCCTTGACCTATTTAGTACATGCACAGTATGCAATACCAGCAGATCTGCTCCTTGACCTATTTAGTATATGCACAATATGCAATATGAGCAGTTTTTCTCCTTGACCTATTTAGTATATGCACAATATGCAATATCAGCAGCACTGCTCCTTGACCTATTTAGTATATGCACAATATGCAATATGAGCAGTTTTTCTCCTTGACCTATTTAGTATATGCACAGTATGCAATATGAGCAGTTTTTCTCCTTGACCTGTTTAGTATATGCACAGTATGGAATATGAGCAGTTTTTCTCCTTGACCTATTTAGTATATGCACTGTTTGCAATACCAGCAGCTCTGCTCCTTGATCTATTTTTATATGCACAGTATCCAATACCTGCAGCTCTGCTCCTTGACCTGTTTAGTATATGCACAATATGCAATATGAGCAGTTTTTCTCCTTGACCTGTTTAGTATATGCACAGTATGCAATATGAGCAGTTTTTCTCCTTGACCTATTTAGTATATGCACTGTTTGCAATACCAGCAGCTCTGCTCCTTGATCTATTTTTATATGCACAATATGCAATATGAGCAGTTTTTCTCCTTGACCTTTTTAGTATATGCACAGTATGCAATATGAGCAGTTTTTCTCCTTGACCTATTTAGTATATGCACTGTTTGCAATACCAGCAGCTCTGCTCCTTGATCTATTTTTATATGCACAGTATCCAATACCTGCAGCTCTGCTCCTTGACCTGTTTAGTATATGCACAGTATCCAGTACCTGCAGCTTTTCTCCTTGACCTATTTAGTATATGCACAGTATCCAATAGCAGCAGCTTTTCTCCTTGAGCTATTTAGTATATGCACAGTATCCAATACCTGCAGCTTTTCTCCTTGACCTGTTTAGTATATGCACAGTATCCAATACCTGCAGTTTTTCTCCTTGACCTGTTTAGTATATGCACAGTATCCAATACCTGCAGCTTTTCTCCTTGACCTATTTAGTATATGCACAGTATCCAATACCAGCAGCACTGCTCCTGGACCTATTTAGTATATGCACAGTATCCAATACCAGCAGATCTGCTCCTTGACCTATTTAGTATATGCACAGTATCCAATACCTGAAGCTCTGTTCCTTGACCTATTTAGTATATGCACAGTATGCAATACCTGTAGCTCTGCTTCTTGACCTATTTAGTATATGGACAGTATGCAATACCACCAGCTCTGTTCCTTGACCTATTTAGTATATGCACAGTATCCAATACCAGCAGCTCTGTTGCTTGACCTATTTAGTATATGCACAGTATGCAATACCAGCAGATCTGCTCCTTGATCTATTTAGTATATGCACAGTATGCAATACCACCAGCTCTGTTCCTTGACCTATTTAGTATATGCACAGTATGCAATACCAGCAGCTCTGTTCCTTGACCTATTTAGTACATGCACAGTATGCAATACCAGCAGATCTGCTCCTTGACCTATTTATTATATGCACAGTATGCAATACCAGCAGATCTGCTCCTTGACCTATTTAGTATATGCACAGTATGCAATACCAGCAGCTCTGTTCCTTGACCTATTTAGTACATGCAAAGTATGCAATACCAGCAGATCTGCTCCTTGACCTATTTAGTACATGCACAGTATGCAATACCAGCAGATCTGCTCCTTGACCTATTTAGTATATGCACAGTATGCAATACCAGCAGCTCTGTTCCTTGACCTATTTAGTATATGCACAGTATGCAATACCACCAGCTCTGTTCCTTGACCTATTTAGTATATGCACAGTATGCAATACCAGCAGATCTGCTCCTTAATCTATTTAGTATATGCACAGTATCCAATACCACCAGCTCTGTTCCTGGACCTATTTAGTATATGCACAGTATGCAATACCAGCAGCTCTGTTCGTTGACCAATTTAGTATATGCACAGTATGCAATACCTGCAGCACTGCTCCTTAATCTATTTAGTATATGCACAGTATCCAATACCAGCAGCTCTGTTCCTTGACCTATTTAGTACATGCACAGTATGCAATACCAGCAGATCTGCTCCTTGACGTATTGAGTATATGCACAGTATGCAATACCAGCAGCACCGCTCCTTGATATATTTAGTATATGCACAATATGCAATACCAGCAGCACTGTTTCTTGATCTATTTAGTATATGCACAATATGCAATACCAGCAGCACTGCTCCTTGATCTATTTAGTATATGCACAATATGCAATACCAGTAGCACTGCTCCTTGATCTATTTAGTATATGCACAATATCCAATACCAGCAGCACTGTTTCTTGATCTATTTAGTATATGCACAATATGCAATACCAGCAGATCTGCTCCTTGGCCTATTTAGTATATGCACAGTATGCAATACCTGCAGCACTGCTCCTTAATCTATTTAGTATATGCACAGTATCCAATACCAGCAGCTCTGTTCCTTGACCTATTTAGTACATGCACAGTATGCAATACCAGCAGATCTGCTCCTTGACCTATTTAGTATATGCACAATATGCAATATGAGCAGTTTTTCTCCTTGACCTATTTAGTATATGCACAATATGCAATACCAGCAGCACTGCTCCTTGACCTATTTAGTATATGCACAATATGCAATATGAGCAGTTTTTCTCCTTGACCTATTTAGTATATGCACAGTATGCAATATGAGCAGTTTTTCTCCTTGACCTGTTTAGTATATGCACAGTATGGAATATGAGCAGTTTTTCTCCTTGACCTATTTAGTATATGCACTGTTTGCAATACCAGCAGCTCTGCTCCTTGATCTATTTTTATATGCACAGTATCCAATACCTGCAGCTCTGCTCCTTGACCTGTTTAGTATATGCACAATATGCAATATGAGCAGTTTTTCTCCTTGACCTGTTTAGTATATGCACAGTATGCAATATGAGCAGTTTTTCTCCTTGACCTATTTAGTATATGCACTGTTTGCAATACCAGCAGCTCTGCTCCTTGATCTATTTTTATATGCACAATATGCAATATGAGCAGTTTTTCTCCTTGACCTTTTTAGTATATGCACAGTATGCAATATGAGCAGTTTTTCTCCTTGACCTATTTAGTATATGCACTGTTTGCAATACCAGCAGCTCTGCTCCTTGATCTATTTTTATATGCACAGTATCCAATACCTGCAGCTCTGCTCCTTGACCTGTTTAGTATATGCACAGTATCCAGTACCTGCAGCTTTTCTCCTTGACCTATTTAGTATATGCACAGTATCCAATAGCAGCAGCTTTTCTCCTTGACCTATTTAGTATATGCACAGTATCCAATACCTGCAGCTTTTCTCCTTGACCTGTTTAGTATATGCACAGTATCCAATACCTGCAGATTTTCTCCTTGACCTGTTTAGTATATGCACAGTATCCAATACCTGCAGCGTTTCTCCTTGACCTATTTAGTATATGCACAGTATCCAATAGCAGCAGCTTTTCTCCTTGACCTGTTTAGTATATGCACAGTATCCAATACCTGCAGCTTTTCTCCTTGACCTGTTCAGTATATGCACAGTATCCAATACCTGCAGCTCTACTCCTTGATCTATTTAGTATATGCACAGTATCCAATACCTGCAGCTTTTCTCCTTGACCTGTTTAGTATATGCACAGTATCCAATACCTGCAGCTTTTCTCCTTCACCTGTTTAGTATATGCACAGTATCCAATACCTGCAGCTTTTCTCCTTGACCTATGTAGTATATGCACAGTATCCAATACCTGCAGCTTTTCTCCTTGACCTGTTTAGTATATGCACAGTATCCAATAGCAGCAGCTTTTCTCCTTGACCTGTTTAGTATATGCACAGTATCCAATACCTGCAGCTTTTCTCCTTGATCTATTTAGTATATGCACAGTATCCAATAGCAGCAGCTTTTCTCCTTGATCTATTTAGTATATGCACAGTATCCAATACCTGCAGCTTTTCTCCTTGACCTGTTTAGTATATGCACAGTATCCAATACCTGCAACATTTCTCCTTGACCTGTTTAGTATATGCACAGTATCCAATACCTGCAGCTCTGCTCCTTGATCTATTTAGTATATGCACAGTATCCAATACCTGCAGCTTTTCTCCTTGACCTGTTTAGTATATGCACAGTATCCAATACCTGCAGCTTATCTCCTTGACCTGTTTAGTATATGCACAGTATCCAATACCTGCAGCTTTTCTCCTTGACCTATTTAGTATATGCACAGTATCCAATACCTGCAGCTTTTCTCCTTGACCTGTTTAGTATATGCACAGTATTCAATAGCAGCAGCTTTTCTCCTTGACCTGTTTAGTATATGCACAGTATCCAATACCTGCAGCTCTGCTCCTTGACCTGTTTAGTATATGCACAGTATGCAATACCAGCAGTTCTCCTCCTTGACCTGTTTAGTATATGCACAGTATGCAATACCAGCAGTTCTCCTCCTTGACCTGTTTAGTATATACACAGTATGCAATACCAGCAGTTCTCCTCCTTGACCTGTTTAGTATATGCACAGTATGCAATACCAGCAGTTCTCCTCCTTGACCTGTTTAGTATATGCACAGTATGCAATACCAGCAGTTCTCCTCCTTGACCTGTTTAGTATATGCACAGTATGCAATACCAGCAGTTCTCCTCCTTGACCTGTTTAGTATATGCACAGTATGCAATACCAGCAGTTCTCCTCCTTGACCTGTTTAGTATATGCACAGTATGCAATACCAGCAGTTCTCCTCCTTGACCTGTTTAGTATATGCACAGTATGCAATACCAGCAGTTCTCCTCCTTGACCTATTTAGTATATGCACAGTATGCAATACCAGCAGTTCTCCTCCTTGACCTGTTTAGTATATGCACAGTATGCAATACCAGCAGTTCTCCTCCTTGACCTGTTTAGTATATGCACAGTATGCAATACCAGCAGTTCTCCTCCTTGGCCTGTTTAGTATATGCACAGGATCCAATACCAGCAGTTCTCCTCCTTGACCTGTTTAGTATATGCATAGGATCCAATACCAGCAGTTCTCCTCCTTGACCTGTTTAGTATATGCACAGTATGCAATACCAGCAGTTCTCCTCCTTGACCTGTTTAGTATATGCACAGGATCCAATACCAGCAGCTGTGCTCCTTGACCTATTTAGTATATGCACAGTTTGCAATACCAGCAGCTGTGCTCCTTGACCTGTTTAGTATATGCACAGTTTGCAATACCAGCAGCTGTGCTCCTTGACCTATTTAGTGTATGCACAGTTTGCAATACCAGCAGCTGTGCTCCTTGACCTATTTAGTATATGCACAGTTTGCAATACCAGCAGCTGTGCTCCTTGACCTATTTAGTATATGCACAGTATCCAATACCAGCAGCTTTCCTCCTTGACCTGTTTAGTATATGTACAGGATCCAATACCAGCAGCTGTGCTCCTTGACCTGTTTAGTATATGCACAGTATCCAATACCTGCAGCTCTGCTCCTTGACCTATTTAGTATATGCACAGTATCCAATACCTGCAGCTTTTCTCCTTGACCTGTTTACTATATGCACAGTATCCAGTACCAGCAGCTTTTCTCCTTGACCTGTTTAGTATATGCACAGTATGCAATACAAGCAGCACTGTTCCTTGATCTATTTAGTATATGCACAGTATGCAATACCAGCATATCTGCTCCTTGACCTGTTTAGTATATGCACAGTATCAATACCAGCAGTTCTGTTCTTTGACCTGTTTAGTATATGCACAGTTTGCAGTTCCAGCAGCTCTGTTCCTTGACCTTTTTAGAATATGTACAGTTTCCAATACCAGCAGTTCTGTTCCCTGACCTGTTTAGTATATGCAAAGTATCCAATACCAGCAACTCTGTTTCTTGACCTGTTTAGTATATGCACAGTTTGCAGTACCAGCAGCTCTGTTTCTTGACCTGCTTCATATCTGCACATTTTCCAATACCAGCGGCTCTGCTCTTTGACGTGTTTTTTTTAATGCACAGTTTTCAATACCAACAGCTCTATACCTTGACTGTTTGTTATAAGTGCAGTTTCCAATACCAGTAGCTCTATTCCTTGACCTGTTTTGTAGATTAGATTGTATTCTGTGAGTTCACTTGCAGCCATAGAGGCTTGTGAACATAGAACATGTCAAGGAAATGTACAAATATTACATATAAACTTAAATATTACACAGAATATGGAACATTTGAAATAAAATAGATACATACTATATGCGTCTCAAGGAAATGTACAATAAAGTTACATATATACATAAATATTACATAGTATACAGAACATTTAAAATAAAATAAAGACATAATATATACAAAATGAAGCAAATCAAGTGTAATTTTGTACAGAGGTGAATACCTCCTTACACTTATATGTTTAACATACGTAGAGGCAAGAACAGTTATTTTAACATTCACTGGGATTTTACCTTTGTTCGTCTGATCATTTTGTTCTATTTGGTTTGTAATGCATAGCATTTAATGTCAGTTCTTAATATACATACATTTAAATAGTTCATTAATTCTAGAGCAGGCATCAAATATGACTGCCAATTGTTATTAATATTTACTAATACTACTTATAGAGCTATATAAGTATTATCATCAGGATAATTTGACATACAGATAATCTTGTACAGAATAATATGCTTTTGAGCATAGGTACTCTTTAACAGCAGTTTTAAAGACATTGAAATTGTCAAATTTTCTCTTAAGATCATTAGGGAGAGTATTAAATATTTTTATGGTCTCGTAATATACACCTTTCTGAACATAAACATATATGTACAGTATCCAATACCAGCAGCTCTGTTCCTTGAACTATATGTTTAATCCACAGTTTCCAATACCAACAGCTCTGTTCCTTGACCTGATAAGTATATGTACAGTTTCCAATACCAGCAGCTCTGTTCCTTGACCTGATAAATATATGTACAGTTTCCAATACCAGCAGCTCTGTTGCTTGACCTGATAAATATATGTACAGTTTCCAATACCAGCAGCTCTGTTCCTTGAACTATATGTTTAATCCACAGTTTCCAATACCAACAGCTCTGTTCCTTCACCTGATAAGTATATGTACAGTTTCCAATACCAACAGCTCTGTTCCTTCACCTGATAAGTATATGTACAGTTTCCAATACCAGCCGCTCTGCTCCTTGACCTGAATAGTATATGCACAGTAACCAATACCAGCAGCTCTGTTCCTTGACCTGTTTTTGGTATATGAAAAGCATCCAATACCAACAGCTCCGTTCCTTGGCCTGTTTAGTATATTAACAGTTTCCAATACCAGCAGCTCGGTTCCTTGACCTTTTCATTATATACACAGTATCCAATACCAGCAGCTCAGCTCCTTGACCTGCTTAGTATATGCACAGCATCCAATACCAGCACCTCTGTTCTTTGACCTGTTTAGTATATGCAAAGGTTCCAATTCCAGCACCTCTGTTCCTTGACCGGTTTAGTATATGCACAGGATTCAATACCAGCATCTCTATTCCTTTACCGATTTAGTATATGCACAGTATCCAGTACCAGCAGCTCTTTTACTTGACCTGTTTAGTATATGCACAGTATCCAGTACCAGCAGCTCTGTTCCTTGACCTGTTTTTGGTAAATGAAAAGCATCCAATACCAGCAGTTCTGTTCCTTGACCTTTTCATTATATACACAGTATCCAATACCAGCAGCTCAGCTCCTTGACCTGCTTAGTATATGCACAGCATCCAATACCAGCACCTCTGTTCTTTGACCTGTTTAGTATATGCACAGGTTCCAATTCCAGCACCTCTGTTCCTTGACCGGTTTAGTATATGCACAGTATCCAGTACCAGCAGCTCTTTTACTTGACCTGTTTAGTATATGCACAGTATCCAGTACCAGCAGCTCTTTTACTTGACCTGTTTAGTATATGCACAGTATCCAATACCAGCAGCTCTTTTACTTGACCTGTTTAGTATATGCACAGTATCCAGTACCAGCAGCTCTTTTACTTGACCTGTTTAGTATATGCACAGTATACAGTACCAGCAGCTCTGCTCCTTGACGTGTTAGTAATATGCACAGCATCCAATACCAGCAGCTCTTTTACTTGACCTGTTTAGTATATGCACAGTATCCAGTACCAGCAGCTCTTTTACTTGACCTGTTTAGTATATGCACAGTATCCAGTACCAGCAGCTCTGCTCCTTGACGTGTTAGTAATATGCACAGCATCCAATACCAGCAGCTCTGCTCCTTGACGTGTTAGTAATATGCACAGCATCCAATACCAGCAGCTCTTTTACTTGACCTGTTTAGTATATGCACAGTATCCAGTACCAGCAGCTCTTTTACTTGACCTGTTTAGTATATGCACAGTATCCAGTACCAGCAGCTCTGCTCCTTGACGTGTTAGTAATATGCACAGCATCCAATACCAGCAGCTCTTTTACTTGACCTGTTTAGTATATGCACAGTATCCAGTACCAGCAGCTCTGCTCCTTGACGTGTTAGTAATATGCACAGCATCCAATACCAGCAGCTCTTTTACTTGACCTGTTTAGTATATGGACAGTTTCCAATACCAGCAGCTCTGCTCCTTGACGTGTTAGTAATATGCACAGCATCCAATACCAGCATCTCTGTTCCTTTATCTATTTAGTATATGCACAGTATCCAATACCAGCAGCTCTGTTCCTTTACGTATTTAGTATATGGACAGTTTCCAATACCAGCAGCTCTGCTCCTTGACGTGTTAGTAATATGCACAGCATCCAATACCAGCATATGTGTTCCTTTACCTATTTAGGTTATGCACAGTATCCAATACCAGCAGCTCTGTTCCTTTACGTATTTAGTATATGCACAGTTTCCACTACCAGCAGCTCTGTTCCTTTATCTATTTAGTATATGCATAGTATCCAATACTGGTATCTCTGTTCCTTTACCTAGTTAGTATATGCACAGTATCCAATACCAGCAGCTCTGTTACTTGACCTGTTTAGTATATGCACAGTATCCAATACCAGTATCTCTGTTCCTTTACCTATTTAGTATATGCACAGTATCCAATATCAGCATCTCTGTTACTTGACCTGTTTAGTATATGCACAGTATCCAATACCAGCAGCTCTGTTACTTGACCTGTTTAGTATATGCACATTGTCCAATACCAGCAGCTCTGTTACTTGACCTGTTTAGTATATGCACAGTATCCAATACCAGCAGCTCTGTTACTTGACCTGTTTAGTATATGCACAGTATCCAGTACCAGCAGCTCTTTTACTTGACCTGTTTAGTATATGCACAGTATCCAGTACCAGCAGCTCTGCTCCTTGACGTGTTAGTAATATGCACAGCATCCAATACCAGCAGCTCTTTTACTTGACCTGTTTAGTATATGCACAGTATCCAGTACCAGCAGCTCTGCTCCTTGACGTGTTAGTAATATGCACAGCATCCAATACCAGCAGCTCTTTTACTTGACCTGTTTAGTATATGCACAGTATCCAGTACCAGCAGCTCTTTTACTTGACCTGTTTAGTATATGCACAGTATCCAGTACCAGCAGCTCTGCTCCTTGACGTGTTAGTAATATGCACAGCATCCAATACCAGCAGCTCTTTTACTTGACCTGTTTAGTATATGCACAGTATCCAGTACCAGCAGCTCTGCTCCTTGACGTGTTAGTAATATGCACAGCATCCAATACCAGCAGCTCTTTTACTTGACCTGTTTAGTATATGGACAGTTTCCAATACCAGCAGCTCTGCTCCTTGACGTGTTAGTAATATGCACAGCATCCAATACCAGCATCTCTGTTCCTTTATCTATTTAGTATATGCACAGTATCCAATACCAGCAGCTCTGTTCCTTTACGTATTTAGTATATGGACAGTTTCCAATACCAGCAGCTCTGCTCCTTGACGTGTTAGTAATATGCACAGCATCCAATACCAGCATATGTGTTCCTTTACCTATTTAGGTTATGCACAGTATCCAATACCAGCAGCTCTGTTCCTTTACGTATTTAGTATATGCACAGTTTCCACTACCAGCAGCTCTGTTCCTTTATCTATTTAGTATATGCATAGTATCCAATACTGGTATCTCTGTTCCTTTACCTAGTTAGTATATGCACAGTATCCAATACCAGCAGCTCTGTTACTTGACCTGTTTAGTATATGCACAGTATCCAATACCAGTATCTCTGTTCCTTTACCTATTTAGTATATGCACAGTATCCAATATCAGCATCTCTGTTACTTGACCTGTTTAGTATATGCACAGTATCCAATACCAGCAGCTCTGTTACTTGACCTGTTTAGTATATGCACATTGTCCAATACCAGCAGCTCTGTTACTTGACCTGTTTAGTATATGCACAGTATCCAATACCAGCAGCTCTGTTACTTGACCTGTTTAGTATATGCACATTATCCAATACCGGTATCTCTGTTCCTTTACCTAGTTAGTATATGCACAGTATCCAATACCAGTATCTCTGTTCCTTTACCTATTTAGTATATGCACAGTATCCAATTCCAGCAGCTCTGTTCCTTGATCGTTTTAGTATATGAACAGCATGAGCAGCTCTGTTTCTTGACGAGTTTAGTATATTAACAGCATCCAATACCAGCAGCTCTGTTCCTTTATCTATTTTGTATATGCACGGTATCCAGTACCAGTATCTCTGTTCCTTTACCTATTTAGTATATGCACAGTATCCAATTTCAGCAGCTCTGTTCCTTGATCATTTTAGTATATGAACAGCATGAGCAGCTCTGTTTCTTGACCAGTTCAGTATATTAACAGCATCCAATTCCAGCAGCTCTGTTCCTTGATCTTTTTAGTATATGAACAGCATGAGCAGCTCTGTTTCTTGACCAGTTTAGTATATTAACAGCATCCAATACCAGCAGTTCTGTTCCTTGACCTGTTTAGTATATGCAAAGTTTCCAATATCAGCAGCTCTGTTGCTTGACCTGTTTAGTATATGCACAGTTTCCAATACTAGCATCTCTGTTCCTTTACCTATTTAGTATATGCACAGTATTTAATACCAGTAGCTCTGTTCCTTGATCTTTTTAGTATATGAACAGCATGAGCAGCTCTGTTCCTTGACCAGTTTAGTATATTAACAGCATCCAATACCAGCAGTTCTGTTCTTTGACCTGTTTAGTATATGCACAGTTTGCAGTTCCAGCAGCTCTGTTCCTTGACCTTTTTAGAATATGTACAGTTTCCAATACCAGCAGTTCTGTTCCCTGACCTGTTTAGTATATGCAAAGTATCCAATACCAGCAGCTCTGTTTCTTGACCTGTTTAGTATATGCACAGTTTGCAGTACCAGCAGCTGTGTTTCTTGACCTGCGTAGTATATGCACAGTTTGCAGTACCAGCAGCTCTGTTTCTTGACCTGCTTGTTATATGCACATTTTCCAATACCAGCGGCTCTGCTCTTTGACGTGTTTTTTTTAATGCACAGTTTTCAATACCAACAGCTCTGTTCCTTGAAGTGTTTGTTATATCCACAGTATCCAAAACCAGTAGCTCTATACCTTGACTGTTTGTTGTAAATGCAGTTTCCAATACCAGTAGCTCTATTCCTTGATCTGTTTTGTAGATTAGATTGTATTCTGTGAGTTCAATTGCAGCCATAGAGGCTTGTGAACATAGAACATGTCAAGGAAATGTACAAATATTACATATAAACATAAATATTACACAGAATATGGAACATTTGAAATAAAATAGATACATACTGTATGCGTCTCAAGGAAATGTACAATAAAGTTACATATATACATAAATATTACATAGTATACAGAACATTTAAAATAAAATAAAGACATAATATATACATAATGAAGCAAATCAAGTGTAATTTTGTACAGAGGTGAATACCTCCTTACACTTATATGTTTAACATACGTAGAGGCAAGAACAGTTATTTTAACATTCACTGGGATTTTACCTTTGTTCGTCTGATCATTTTGTTCTATTTGGTTTGTAATGCATAGCATTTACTGTCAGTTCTTAATATACATACATTTAAATAGTTCATTAATTCTAGAGCAGGCATCAAATATGACTGCCAATTGTTATTAATATTTACTAATACTACTTATAGAGCTATATAAGTATTATCATCAGGATAATTTGACATACAGATAATCTTGTACAGAATAATATGCTTTTGAGCATAGGTACTCTTTAACAGCAGTTTTAAAGACATTGAAATTGTCAAATTTTCTCTTAAGATCATTAGGGAGAGTATTAAATATTTTTATGGTCTCGTAATATACACCTTTCTGGAAGCAAGAAAGCTTTGCACTGGGATGATGGATGTTACCCTTTTGTCTAGGGTTTATCTCATGAATTTCCATGTTTGTAATAAATGTTGCATACATAGAATTTTAAGATTGAAAATATATACATGCAAGGTAGGGTTAATATCTTCAGTCTTCTAAAAAGATGTTTGCAAGAGTGTCTGCTATGAGTGCTGGAAATGATTCTTATAACCTTCTTTTCCATGAGGAATATTCGTTTCCTTTCTACCAAATTTCCCCAAAGTAATATTCCATATTCAATGATAGAGTTAAAATATGCATAGTATACTAATTTAAGTGTATCTATAGAACTGACATTTACCAATGCTCGGATAGCATAACATGCAGAAATGAGTTTGGGTATGTTATATGTAATGTGAACTTTCCAATCATAATATCTGTCTACTTGGAGGCCCAGAAATTTAATGTTGTCTATTTGTTCTAGTGACATGTCTTTAATCCCAATTTCTATTGGAGTGTGTAGCAATCGATGGGTTATAAATTTAATAACTTTTGTTTTGTCTAGATTTACAGATAATTTGTTAGCTTTAAACCAGTGTGACATACAGTTCAAAACATAATTGAATTTAATTACACACTCATTCAAGTTTTTACTAGTCACCAGAACACTCGTGTCATCAGCAAACAGAATTATACTTGCAATATCCTTTATATAAAATGATAAGTCATTTATATAGATCAAGAATAATAAAGGTCCTAGGACTGAACCTTGGGGCACTGCATGTGTTACTGTTTTCCATTTTGATGTATGTTTTCCAAATTCAATATCATTGACAACTTCAACACTTTGTTTTCTTTCATTTAGATATGATACGAACCAACTTAGAGTTTTATTTTTTAGGCCATAGAATTTCAATTTTGCTATCAGATTATCATGATTAACACAGTCAAATGCCTTTGCTAAGTCACAAAAAATCCCACCAATATGTATATTTTTGTTTAAAGCAGTTAACACTTCAAGAGTAGGTTTATAAGTTGCATTATTGGTCGGCATGCCTTTTCTGAACCCTAACTGATCCCTGGCAAGTATGTTGTTACATCAAGGTATTTATAAAGCCTATTAAACATTACCTTTTCAAGAACTTTTGAGAAAATTGGCAAGAGAGATATTGGTCTATAATTTGAAACATTATTGCTTTCGCCTTTTTTGAAAAGTGGTTTAACAATAGAAAATTTCATTGTCAGGGAAAATTCCTGACCTTAGTGACTCATTGCACAAATAACTAAGGGGAGTGGAAATTTGAGATGAGCATGATTTTAAGACTTTTATTGTTATTTCATCATAACCAGAAGAGTTTTTTGTTTTGAAGGAGTTAATAATTTTGTTTATTTCAGAAGGCGTTGTCAGGCTAACCCCAAATTCAGGCACTTCATTAGTGAAATTTGATCTTAGAAATTCCAAAGCTGCCTCTCTACTTCCAAAATTAATACTCATTTTGTTTGTTACATCCAAAAAGAATTTGTTAAATATTTCTGCAACTTCATGAGGTTTACTAATTTCTTGATTATCAATGTTTAGTGTTATTAAGTCATTTTGTAATGAGGATTTACCGGCTTCTCTTTTTTTTATATTCCAAGTAGTTTTTATTTTATTGTCAGAGAGTTGAATCTGTTTATTGTAATGCAATATTCTAGCCGCTTTTATTACCTTCTTAAGAAGCTTACAATATTTTTTGAAGTAGTGTTTTAAATCTATATTATTACTAATTCTTACTTGCTCATATAATTCTCTTTTACGTCTACATGACGTCCTAATTCCTAAAGTGATCCAGGCGTTCTCTCTTTTGAAGTTAGATATTTTGTTTAACTTGACCGGGAAGCAAGCTTCAAAGTGGGTTTTGAAACACTGAAGAAAGATGTTATATTTATTATTGGTTCCATTCGTTTGGTAAGTTTGATTCCATGACTCAAGTTCAAGTATTTTGCTAAACTCACTCAGAGTATTTTCATTTATTTCCCTAGATTTCTGATAAGTATATTTAGGTTTGGATTTTAAATTTAACTTTTTAATGTGTAGAACTTGTGCATCGTGATCCGACAGGCCATTAGATTTTGATGAGACATTGCAAAAATTAATGCTATCTGAGTTTACAAATATATTATCTATAGCTGTAGAGGAGCTGTTTTGGATTATTGTTGGAAAGTTTACTGTATGTGTCATGTGGTATGTTGTAAGTAAAGTGCTGAGTTGTTCCCTTTGAGGACTAGGTTTCAAATAATCAACATTTATATCACCACATATGATTAATTCTCTTTTTGGTTTGAATAAAAATTTTAGAAGATGTTCAAGTTGCTTTCTGAATATTTCAAAATTGCCTAAGGGAGATCGATAAAGGGCTACTATAGTTAAATTCAATTTACCTTCATTTAGCTGAACTGCACAGAGTTCAAGGTTTTGTTCACTACAAAACTTGGATAAATCCAAAACTTTATAAGTCACATCATTTCTGACATATATACAAACCCCACCTTTATGTAAGATTTTTCTTGAAAACTCTGCTGCTAAAGAGTACCCATGCAGTAAAATTGGCTGAAATTCCTGTTGTGTCAAGTGGTGTTCGGATAAACATAAAATGTGTGGAAGTGAGTTTTCAGTATTAAGACTAATAGTAAGTTCATCTACTTTGTTTCTTAAGCCTCTTATATTCTGATGAAATACAAACCGGCAGTTTTTATTTTTATTATTATCATTATTACTATTGATGTCAGAAGCATTATTTCTATAGTTACTTGTGGATACAGAGGTATTTGGGATGGTTATCTCAATTTGCTTTAAGTGTCGATGATTATGTTGACTATGGGACATACTTAACCTAAAAAAGACCTCCTACTAGTGACAACAGGAATTTTACCCTTAATTCTGTCAGCAATAAGAAGAGAAAGCTTCTCTTTGCCTCTAGCATTTAGGTGTAGGCCATGAGAGGTATAACCATTCCTGCCTATACCGTCGACATCTATCATACACATGTGAGATGCAGCAGGACTTAACAAGGCACGCTCAAGTCTCAGATTCATATCCCTCACCCTCCAATGAAGGCTGAGGCTTGTCATGCCTATGTAAAAGACCCACTACCTTCACATTAGTATGGCTGCTGGTCTCACTGATGTCACACAGATCCTTTTCAATAATATAGCTACTATTTCTATCCAGGCTATTCCCTGGCCCACCCACTATCACTACATGATCCCTCTTGGTAAAACCTGCAGTTAGCTTTACCAGGTCTTCAGTGACATCAGAGAGCGTAGCACTGGGTTTAACTATGCCTACTACATCATAATCACACCCCAAGTCCCGTTTGAGCAGGGATGCTATGCCCCTCCCATGACTACTCCCAAGCAACAAGACCTTGCTTTTTGTGTGATTTACAGATTCATCTAAGACCTGCTCTTGGGGATTTGTGGCCTGATCAACATTCAGCGTTTCAAGAACACTGAATCTGTTGCTCAGTTGGACAAGATGTTGATCATCCGCAGAGAAACGACTTTTCCTCCTGAGATTCTTCTTAGATACCATCCTGAAGTCCTGAAAGTTATTAGCCAAAATATTTGAAGCCGAAACAGTGCTTCTAGTTTCTTTTTTGAAAAATTCTAGTTCTTTTCTCAGGTTGGAAATGGTTTCCTCATGCTTTCTGACCAGTGCCTTATACTTGCAAAGTTCACAAAATCACTCCGCACAATTACTCACATTCTCACTAACAATGTTCGCACATGCCCAATGAAACCAAAACTTACATCCTGCACAGAAAACACCCCGGCTAACCCTCCGGCGACAAGCACCACAATTACCACTAAGATCACACGATTTACCACTCATTATTAGCACACTGCACTGACAGACACAATAAAGCTAAACTAACACTGTCAGAAGATTAGTACAATCTGCAAGCACTTATGTTACGACTACAATGTTTTTCCAAAATACACTAGCAGTTAGATTTGTTTACATTCAATGCAAGGGTGGGACGGTTTATTTTAAAACACCACTATTATGTCGCAGTTATCCAAAGAAATTACTTCAGTTATACCAATTTATAATACACCTACAGCTTTATATCTTAATAAGTTACTCTACAACACACACACGCACAGAAATAACATACAGTTACAAAGAGATAATCTAATACACGACTACCTAACTTAAACCACTAGTAACGCACCAAAACACTTATTTCACTTCTTAAAGTACTGGTAATACACCAAGCACTTATTTCACCTCTTAAACCACTAGTAATGCACTAAGTAATTTCCTAGTTAAGCACAAACACAAGTCACTAAGCATCCAAAGACAGAAAACACTAAAACATAGGCTATACAAACACAAACAGATCAATTCAATATGGCGGACGTAAACAGCTGATATTAACACACGGTATTATTTGTTTTTTAAACTACAATGTATAATAAAAATATATTCTTATGTGAAAGCAGCTGCACTTTAAACTCGAATAC
Organism: Deroplatys truncata; assembly: GCA_030765065.1. NCBI lineage: Eukaryota > Metazoa > Arthropoda > Insecta > Mantodea > Mantidae > Deroplatys > Deroplatys truncata. Next base: position 7,695,250 of record CM060978.1, read on the forward strand.
ACTCCTAAAAGCTTTAACTACTGAGAGATGAAAGTTTTAAGAAAATATAAGTAAAAATACCTGAGCTCACAAACACAGTGCCTATACTCAGAAGCCACCTAGCGGTGCTCAGTTTCTAATACCAGCACCTCCGTTCCTTGACTGTTTGTTATGTCCACAGCATCCAATACCAGCAGTTCTGTTCCTTTACCTGTTTGTTATAAGTGCAGTTTCTAATACCAGCAGCTCTGTTCCTTTACCTGTTTAGTATATGCACAGTTTCCAATACCAGCAGCTTTCTTCCTTGACCTGCTTGTTATATATGAAAGCATCCAATACCAGTATCTCTGTACCTTGACCTGTTTAGTATATGCACAGTTTCCAATACCAGCAGGTGTGCTCCTTGACCTGTGTAGTATACGCACAGTATCCAATACCAGCAGCTCTGTTCCTTGACCCTGTTTAGTATATGCACAGTATCCAATACGAGCAGCTCTGCTCCTTGAACTGTTTATTATATACACAGTATCCAATACCAGCAGCTCTGCTTCTTGACTTGTTTTAGTATATGCACAGCATCCAATACCAGCAGCTCTGCTTCTTGACCTGTTTTAGTATATGCACAGTATCCAATACCAGCAGCTCTGCTTCTTGACCTGTTTTAGTATATGCACAGCATCCAATACAAGCAGCTCTGCTCCTTGACCTGTTGAATATATGCACATTATCCAATACAAGCAGCTCAGTTCCTTGACCTGTTTGTTATAAGTGCAGCTTCCAATACCAGCAGCTCTGTTCCCTGACCTATTTGTTATATGCACATTTTCCAATACCAGCAGCTCTGCTCCTTGACCTGTTTGTTATATCCATAGTATCTACTACCTGCAGCTCTGTTCCTTGACATGATTAGTATATGCACAGTTTCCAATACCTGCAGCTCTGCTCCTTGACCTGTTTAGTATATGCACAGTAACCAATACCAGCAGCTCTGCTCCTTGACTTTTTTAGGATATGCACAGCATCCAATACCAGAAGATCAGTTCCTTGACCTGTTTGGTATATGCACAGCATCCAATTCGAGCAACTCTGTTCCTTGAACATTTTAGTATATGCACAGCCTCCAGTACCAGAAGATCAGTTCCTTGACCTGTTTGGTATATGCACAGCATCCAATATGAGCACCTCTGTTCCTTGAACATTTTTAGTATATGTACAGCATCCAATACCAGCACCTCTGTTCCTTCACCTGTTCAGTATATGCACAGTATCCAATACCAGAAGATCAGTTCCTTGACCTGTTTGGTATATGCACAGCATCCAATATGAGCACCTCTGTTCCTTGAACATTTTTAGTATATGTACAGCATCCAAAACCAGCACCTCTGTTCCTTCACCTGTTCAGTATATGCACAGTATCCAATACCAGAAGCTCTGTTCCTTGACCTGTTAAGTATATGCACAGTTTCCAATACCAGCAGTTCTGTACCTTGACCTGTTTAGTATAGGCACAGTATCCAATAGCAGCAGCTCTGCTCCTTGACCTGTTTAGTATATGCACTGCATCCAACACTGGCACCTCTGTACCTTGACCTGTTTAGTATACACACAGCATCCAATACCAGCAGCTTATCTCCATGACCTGTTTAGTATATGCACAGCATCCAATACCAGCAGCTCCGCCCCTTGACCTATTTAGTATATGCACAGCATCCAATACCAGCAGCTCTGCTCCTTGTCCTGTTTAGTACATGCACAGCATCCAATAGCAGCAGCCCTGCTCCTTGACCTGTTTAGTACATGCACAGCATCCAATACCAGCAGCTCCGCCCCTTGACCTTTTTAGTATATGCACAGCATCCAATACCAGCAGCTCTGCTCCTTGACCTGTTTAGTACATGCACAGCATCCAATACCAGCAGCTGTGCTCCTTGACCTGTTTAGTTTTGACGCAGCCATGCTACGTCCTCCAACAATGAAGCAATACCTTTGCCTCACGATTGTTGCGTTTCTCCTTCTAGTGTTTTTTTTTTGTTTTTTTATACTTTGCCACGGCTCCTCGAGCATGAGATCTTAATCAATGGGTATGCGTGGATGTATACAGAGAAAGACGAAGGCTTTCTTGGAACACTTTTATTTTCACCATTTAAAATAAAACTTAAGATTTGCCAATCACTTTTTAATGCATACAATCCTACTGTGTCTTTACCAAGACCAAAGATTATTAACTACAGCTGAACGTTCTACCCTCTTGCATGTTCGCCGCCAATGTTCACAACTCTTCCAGATTGTCGTGCCGCTCTCACCAATCGCTCAGGACAGAATGAATTTCACCACCGCGCTACAAAGAGGAAAAACTCCTAACTTTCCCTCTCTCCCCTCAAAACTCTCCTCAAACTTAGTGTCATGAAGCCTCTAATGAGCTTCACATCCTGGCCAGTGCAACTGCACCCATTAATTCCAAGAGAAACTGGCTTCAGCGGACTTACCCTTTATACGTGGGGCTGGTCCCTAATTAGCTAAACTGTGCCTGTCTTGTCTTTCTGTAGCTTTTACAGTCAACAATTTTCACAAAGCTTCTCCTTTTTATATATACACTGAAATTAAGTATTTTATTATTTATTTTATAACACTATCCTTCTCAGATTATTATGATACTTATTGGCTTCATAATTTCGGCTTCAAATGCCCCCCATATACATTTCATATTATACAATAATATTACAATGTGTATGTCTTGCCCGAAACAATTTCCTCTCAGTAATTTCGTGATCAATTGGCAAACCTTGAATTGGTTACATGATTCTTTTACAATTAGTCAACATATAAGTTTCTTTACACTGTTTACAATTATGTTCCTTCTACAAATATGTTGGTCATACATATGACTTACCCTTCACATGATTCACCTTAACCAGTATTATACAAAATTTACATTCACTAACATTATCCTTTAAATTAAACATTATACAAAATTTACACTCAATAACTTACAGTATTCGAATTTAAACAATTATTATATTTTGTTTTCTGTTATTCTGATTGGTGTATCTGTTTTTGTTTTGTTTTTGGAGAATATTATTCTCTTTCTCACTTCACTTTCACATTGTGCACTGATCACTTTCACTTCACCGTTTCTCTTATATTTATTTTACAATTTTCATAACCTAATGACATTTCTACATTCATGTTAATGTTTCTCAGAAAATTCACACCGTTTGTATTTTATCAGGAACATCCAATGATTTTCTTTAAGGTCTCATAAGTTGTTTGTGTCATTTACCAATAGATTTATTAGATTTTATATCTATTAACTCAAAAGTATGTTCCCCAAATTTACCAGTAATAATTACCGAACCTTTATATAAGCGCTCTAACCTATGATTTCTCCCTTTTAATGCACTGGATAATTTGTGGTCCCTGGCAAGCACCAGGTCTCCTATTTTGGGTTCCCACTTATGCTTTCGCTTCTTTACTTTAGATTTCCTTTTTTCTGCCTTTTCTTTTAACCTGTCAATGACAATTTTAGCCCTTTGTTCTTCGGATAATGGTGATTGGTTTCCTTTAATTGTTTTTGGTATTCCTTTAAAAATCGGTTCAGGTTCAATTCCTTGCATTAATTGTATTGGTGCGAATCCTGTCGTCGTATTGAAGGTGTTATTTATTATCTTTTCTATCACATTACAATACCTTACCCAATTTCTGTGATTATTATAAGTCAGTACACGAAAATAGATTCCAATGTCCTTCAATATGCGTTCTGCGGGATTCCCAGATGGAGAATAAGAGGAACAATGATAGAGTTTTATATTCTGATTCTTTAGTTTCCCTGAAGATCTTACTGTGATGTATAGTAGCATTATCAGTCAACACAGCTTCTATTTCTCCCTATTTTGGAACATAATCATTAACAATTTTGCCTACGCAAGTTTTGCTTGTGATATTTCTAACTGGGTATATTTTTACAAATTTTGAAAATACATTGTGCAACACAAAAATATATCTGCATCCATATTGTCCTTGGGGCATTTCCCCGTGTGCATCCGCAGTAACTAAAGCATTCTTTCTTTCCCTGATAATGGCTTGCGGTTCCGTATCGTATTTTACATTAAATGGTTTGGCGTTTTGACAAAGTTCACATGTTGAGCATACCTGCCTTACTTTCCTGGTCAGTTTTTTAATGTAAAAGTTCTCACTTATTGCCAATATTAATCTGTCGCTTCCCGTATGTGCTAATGATTTATGGTATGCTATAATTAGTGTGTTCTGTAAGGACTTCGGCACAATAACCTTCCATTTTGGCTCTAACCTGCGATGTAATTTATACAGTTTGCCCTCATACATTCCCACATTATCTGACATATTGTTGGTAATCGGCTTTACATTCTGCATTAACTTCTTAAGTTCCCCGTCAGCTCTCTGTAATTCGACTAGATTACTTAAGTGTTTCGATAACCTCTGTCCTTCTACTGTATCCAAGTATAAAATTGTGACGTCATGCTTGTTGTTGTTAAGAGTATCTGGTATTGCTTGGTTCCCTTTCACTCTTGACAATAAATCGCTGAAAATATTATGCTTTTCTGGTATATGTTTTATCACTATTCTATGGGATGTTATTTCATGAATATATCTGGAAATACGTGTATTGGTCAACTTACATGAGTGCATAAAAGCTAAGCTCACGTGATCCGTATATACAATTATAGGATGATTGAAAACATATTCTCTGAATTTTATCAAAGCGAAGTAAATAGCGGCTATCTCCTTTTCTGTTGTGCACGATTGAGATTCAGTTCTGCAAATACTTTGTGATGCTACTGCAATTAAATGATTATTTTCATGTTCATCTTTTTGTGTTAAAATGGCTCCGTATCCTTTGCCTGATGCATCTGTAAAGATGATATATGGAAGATCTTCCTGGGGTTTTTCCAACAAAATGGATGCCGCGAATAATCTCTTAACCTGCTCCACTGCTTCGTCTTCTAAAGTCCCCCATCTCCATTTTGTATCTTTCTTTAACAATTCTCTTAACGGAGCGACCACTGAGGCAAAATCTACCATGAATCTTGACTGATAATTTAGGATGCCTAAAAATCGTCTAAGTTGCTTTCTGTTTCTTGGCGCAGGAATTTCATTTATACTCTCTATCCTAGCTGGGTTTGGTCTAATTCCCTCTTCAGAAATAATGTATCCTAAAAATTCTGTCTGCTGGATAAAGAAAGCTGTTTTACTGGGTTTCACTGTCATGTTTGCTTCTTTTAATTTGCTTAATACATACTTTATGTGCTCAAGATGATCTTCAACGCTATTAGAAAATATCACAAAGTCATCGACATATTGTGCCACAAGTTTCTTTAAGGTTTCTCCAAAAATTTTATACAATGCCCTTAACAATGCACTCCCGCTCGTATTCATCCCAAACACACAAACTTTGAATTGGTAAAGCACCCCAGCGTGCAAAAATGCAGAATACTTTCTTAAATCCTCTCTCAACGGAATTTGCCAAAAAATGATGTTATGTCCAAAGCTGAGAAGAATTTTCCTTTACGTAGTTTGTCCAAGATAACGTCCACACTTTCACGTCTAAAGCGATCCGGTTGACAGTGTGCATTTAATTTTCTTCCATCTAACGTTACTCTAACTTTTCCATTATTTTTGTGAACTATACACAGTGGATTTATATATTCAGATGTTGAAATTTCAATCACGCCGTCTTCTAACATTGATTGTATAACTTTGTCTACTTCTTCCCTAATAGCACATGGAATTGGTCTAGCCTTATGAGCATATGGTTTAATGTCAGTCATTTCAAAAGAATGAGTGTGATTTATGCACCTTCCTGGCTTTTTGAAAACACTTCCTTATTCTCCATTAAAATTTCCCATAATTCCTTCTTTTGTTTCTCATTCAGTCTACTAGCTTGATTCAGCTTATTTGTCAACAAATTTTCTATTTCGACACAGCCATCCACCCTATCGTACTTAGTTACATTCTTATCGTTCAAATTTATTCTGGGATTTTCATGGGGTTTTTCTTTGCCGTTATTAATACAAAATTTCTCATGTTCTCCGTAGATTATATTTTCTTCATTAATTTCATGTCAATTCTCTAACCTTACTTCGGCTAATTTCATAGCTCCAATGTTTATAACTTCCACAAAGAATGTTTCCTCTTTTATTCGTTCCTCTACCGGATCCCTGGCAATTATTCCTGAACTACTGTCTTCCAACAATGGTATGATTATGGTGTCTTGTTCTGTTTCAAGCTTAAAATTTTGTTTTCCAAATCTATAATGGAGTTCCATGCGTATAGACTATCACAACCTATTATTATGTCTGTTACAAGCCTAGGTACTATTAAAAATAACATCTCAATAATTTGCTTTCTGATTTCAATATTCATCATAGCCTGAAATCTTACTCTTTCTTTTCTTTTGCCCTCTGCTACTGAACAATATATCCCATGTACTGGTAAGGACATTAATTTTAATCCACTGTTTATTAATTCTTCATAAAAATTTTGTGAACAAACTGTAGTGTTGGCGCCGGTGTCTTTTATTGCACGAAATTGTTTGCCATTAATGCCAATATTTATCCTTAGTGGATCAGTTAAAATTTCGCTTTCTTCTAGCCTATGTCTCCCTTGCTGACGTTTCTCTATCATTAGTTGCCTTCCATTATTCCTACTTTTCGTGTACCGCTCATTATAGGAATTGTTGTTCCCAATCTTCACTGAAGGCAAAGTTGATTGGGTTTGGAGTTTTCTGACACTTTACTAATTGCTCCTGTCCCAATATCGTTATGCAAATGTCCTGGTTTCATTTCATGATGGTAATTATTTCCCATTATTTGCCTTGTAGAGTTTATTGTGTCAATCCTATCTTCTTGAACTGGTGAATTCCTACCACTTCTACTTCTCACCTCCTGTCTTGGTGAACTTGATCTATACCTATTTTCATAGTTATTGCTACAATTATCTCCAGAATAGCATCTGTTTCTAGGATACCTTTCCATTCTATCATAATTATACCTGTGAGTATGTACATAATTTATTTGTGCGTTCCATCCTCTTCGGTAATTTTCACCTCTTCCCCTATAATTAATTTCAAAGTTATTCCTTCTGTTATCATTGTAGTTATGTTTTGGTACAGGCCAATGGTATCTATCTCTCACATCAAAATTTCTGTCATTTCTTTGATATACCCCTGCCCGAAAAATTTTGTAGGACTTCTTTCTTTCTGCGTGAAATTCCTATCCTTAATGACGCCATCTTGATTTCTCTTCCTCTCCAAAGCGATCAACAAATCTATCATGGCTGCTATTGTAACCGGTTTTGCAATAATTATATAATTTTGTATTGTTTCCGGAAAGCGTGCGGTTACTAGATTTATTAATTCATTTTCTCCCATCGGTGGATCTAGCATCTTAGATTTTCTGGCCACTACCATGAAATAATTCACCATAGATTGGTCCTTACGGGAATCGTACTTGCCATTACTGAGCTCTAATCTTATATTCACTTGCCTGCTTGCACCCCAATATCTGTTCAGAAATAGCTCTTTAAAAGCCCCGTAATTGTTATCTAGCCCTACAGACAATTCTAGCCAATTGAAAGCATTACCTTTAAAACATTTTCATACTACAGTCATCTTGTATTCCTCAGGTATGTCCTTAACATTAAAATATTCCTGCATGCTGTTAATAAATGCTTTTGGATTATCCGATTCCTCGTCCTCAAAAATCGGTGGTGAAATTTCACTGAGAACATGGTTAGGCTATTGAAAAGGTGGACCGCCATTTCTGTTTACATTTGTACTCATACTGTTGCTGGAGGTACTTGGACCTAAATTCAGCATTGGAAGGTCAGCTGACGCATTCTGCGATGCATCGTTCCTTACTGTTGCACTGCTTACATAACTACATGCTGAACTACCAATATTGTCTGATATGCACACTTTTTCTAACCCTTCCTTAAGTCTATCATTTACATCATCTATCCCTACAGCAAGTCTCCTACTTTCTCTTTCAGACTGTTCTAACCTGTTTCTGTATATTTCTAGTTCTTTGCTAGTAGCTTCCCTTTCTCTAACTAATTCTTGACTTAATTCTTCCCTCAATTTTCTGTTTTTTTTTTCTACTCTTTCACTAATCTCTTGTCTCACAATTTTGACTTCTTCTCTAACCTGTTCTTGATTTTCCCTAAACTCAATTCTCACGTTTTCTATTTCATTTCTAGCCTCCTCCTGGAAATTTTCTAAGACTTTCTGCTGGTTCTCTAATTTTATTTCCAATTTCAGTTAAGTTGCTTGCTAAATCCTCCCTTAAACTTTGATTATTAGCTTTTATCTATACCATAATTCTTTCTGACCCTGCTCTATTTTTCCTGTTAATTCTTCTCTCAAGTTTTCTGTTACACCCCGGTTAGCTTTCATCTCATCCCTTAATTCTTTCTGACCCTGGTCTATTTTTCCTGTTAATTCTTTCTGACCCTGTATCATCTTTCAGTTAAATCTTCTCTCAAGTTTTCTGTTACATCCCTTAATTCTTTCTGACCCTGCTCTATTTTTCCTGTTAAATCTTTCTGACCCTGTATCATTAACATAATTAACTTTAACATCTCGTTAGTTTCCATACTTCCCCCTGGCTGTTCTTCCTGTTTTTGTACATTTCTATCGTCTACTGTTTCTACTACCTTATTTACACTACTATTATCGTCCTGCACAGTTCTACTATCACCGTCCTGAATTTCCATGTTTGCATCAGATTGCTCAAATATTTTACCGTTCCTTAACTGCATTTACCACTGGAACACATAAATAAGTTTACACTCAATACCTTTTTATATCTGCTACCTGCAACTGCTGCTTTGATGTTGTTCCTGTTGTCCTTCTCGTTGTCCCGGTCTCCTCGATGTCTCCGTCGTTCAGCTTCTCCATTGTTCGGTCCTCTTTGATGTCTCCGTCGTTCAGCTTCTCCATTGTTCGGTCCTCTTTGATGTCTCCGTCGTTCAGCTTCTCCATTGTCAGGGCCTCCTTGATGTCTCCGTCGTTCAGCTTCTCCATTGTCAGGGCCTCCTTAATGTCTCCGTCGTTCAGCTTCTCCATTGTTCGGTCCTCCTTGTCTCCGTCGTTCAGCTTCTCCGTTGTTCGGTCCTCCTTGATGTCTCCGTCGTTCAGCTTCTCCATTGTTCGGTCCTCCTTGTCTCCGTCGTTCAGCTTCTCCATTGTCAGGGCCTCCTTGATGTCTCCATCGTTCAGCTTCTCCGTTGTTCGGTCCTCCTTGATGTCTCCGTCGTTCAGCTTCTCCGTTGTTCGGTCCTCCTTGATGTCTCCGTCGTTCAGCTTCTCCGTTGTTCGGTCCTCCTTGATGTCTCCGTCGTTCAGCTTCTCCGTTGTTCGGTCCTCCTTGATGTCTCCGTCGTTCAGCTTCTCCATTGTTCGGTCCTCCTTGATGTCTCCGTCGTTCAGCTTCTCCATTGTTCGGTCCTCCTTGTCTCCGTCGTTCAGCTTCTCCATTGTTCGGTCCTCCTTGATGTCTCCGTCGTTCAGCTTCTCCATTGTCAGGGCCTCCTTGATGTCTCCGTCGTTCAGCTTCTCCATTGTTCGGTCCTCCTTGATGTCTCCGTCGTTCAGCTTCTCCATTGTTCGGTCCTCCTTGATGTCTCCGTCGTTCAGCTTCTCCATTGTTCGGTCCTCCTTGATGTCTCCGTCGTTCAGCTTCTCCATTGTTCGGTCCTCCTTGATGTCTCCGTCGTTCAGCTTCTCCGTTGTTCGGTCCTCCTTGTCTCCGTCGTTCAGCTTCTCCATTGTTCGGTCCTCCTTGTCTCCGTCGTTCAGCTTCTCCATTGTTCGGTCCTCCTTGTCTCCGTCGTTCAGCTTCTCCATTGTTCGGTCCTCTTTGATGTCTCCGTCGTTCAGCTTCTCCATTGTTCGGTCCTCTTTGATGTCTCCGTCGTTCAGCTTCTCCATTGTCAGGGCCTCCTTGATGTCTCCGTCGTTCAGCTTCTCCATTGTCAGGGCCTCCTTAATGTCTCCGTCGTTCAGCTTCTCCATTGTTCGGTCCTCCTTGTCTCCGTCGTTCAGCTTCTCCATTGTCAGGGCCTCCTTGATGTCTCCGTCGTTCAGCTTCTCCATTGTCAGGGCCTCCTTAATGTCTCCGTCGTTCAGCTTCTCCATTGTCAGGGCCTCCTTAATGTCTCCGTCGATCAGCTTCTCCATTGTCAGGGCCTCCTTGATGTCTCCGTCGTTCAGCTTCTCCATTGTCAGGGCCTCCTTAATGTCTCCGTCGTTCAGCTTCTCCATTGTCAGGGCCTCCTTAATGTCTCCGTCGTTCAGCTTCTCCATTGTTCGGTCCTCCTTAATGTCTCCGTCGTTCAGCTTCTCCGTTGTTCGGGCCTCCTTAATGTCTCCGTCGTTCAGCTTCTCCGTTGTTCGGGCCCCACGCTTTTGACGCCATATGACGCAGCCACGCTATGTCCTCCAACAATGAAGCAATACCTTTGCCTCATGATTGCTGCGTTTCTCCTCCTAGTTGTTTTTTTTTTTAATACTTTCCCACGGCTGCTCGAACATGAGATCTTAATTAATCGGTATACGTGGATGTATACAGAGAAACACATACACTTTCTTGGAACACTTTTATTTTCACCATATAAAATAAAACTTAAGGTTTGCCAATCACTTATAAATGCATATGACGCTATTATGTCATTACCAAGACCGAAGATTATTAACTACAGCTGAATGTTCTACACTCTTGCATGTTCGCCGGCAATGTTCATAACTCGACCAGAATGTTCTCTAGCTCTCAACAATTGCTCAGGACAGAATGAATTTCACCACCGTGCTACAAAGAGGAAAAACTCCTAACTTCCCCTCTCTCCCCTCAAAACTCTCCACAAAGTTAGCGTCATGAAGCCTCTAATGACCTTCACATCCTGGCCAGTGCAACTGCACCCATTAATTCCAAGAGAAACTGTCTTCATCAGACTTACCCTTTATACGTGGGGCTGGTCCCTAATTAGCTAAACTGTGCCTGTCTTGTCTTTCTGTAGCTTTTACAGTCAACAATTTTCACAAAGCTTCTCCTTTTTATACATACACTTAAAATTAAATATTTTATTATTTATTTTATATCACTATGCTTCTCAGATTATTATGATAATTATTGACTTCATAATTTCGGCTTCAGTATATGCACAGCATCCAATTCAAGCACCTCTCTTCCTTGACCTGTTTAGTATATGCACAGCATCCAATACCAGCAGCTCTGCTCCTTGACCTGTTTGATATATGCACAGTATCCAATACAAGAAGCTCTGTTTCTTGACCTAATTGTTATAGGTGCAGTTCCCAATACCAGCAGCTCTGTGCCTTAACCTACTTAGTATATGCCCAGCATCCAATTCCATCAAATCTGTTACTTGCCCTGTTTAGTATATCCACAGTATCCAATACCAGCAGCTCACCTCCTTGACCTGATTAGTATATGAAAAGTTTCCAATACCTGCAGCTTTGCTCCTTGACGTGGTTAGTATAAGCACAGTAACCAATACCAGCAGCACTGTTCCTTGACCTGTTTAGTATATGAAAAGCATCCAATACCAGCAGTTCTGTTCCTTGACCTTTTTAGTATATGCACAGTTTCCAATACCAGCAGTTCTGTTCCTTGACATCTTCAGTATTAGCACAGTATCTAATACCAGCAGCTCTGCTCCTTGACCTGTTTGGTATGTGCACAGCATCCAATAAGAGCACCTCTGTTCTTTGAGCTGTTGAGTATACGCACACCATCCAATACCAGCAGCTCTGATCCTTGACCGATTTGTTACATGCACAGTATCCAATGCTAGCGGCTCTGTTTCGTTACATTTTTGTTATAAGTGCAGTTTCCAATACCAGAAGCTCTGTTCCTTTACCTGTTTATTTATAAGTGCAGTTTCCAATACCAGCAGCTTTGTTCCTTGACCTGTTTGTTATATGCACAGTTTCCAATACCAGCAGCTCTGCTCCTTTACCTGTTTACTATATGCACAGTTTTCAATACCATCAGCTCTGTTCCTTGACCTTTTTAGTATATGCACAGCATCGAATACCAGCAGCTCTGTTCCTTGTCCTGTTTAATATATGCACAATATCCAATACCAGCAGCTCTGTTCCTTGACCGTTTTAGTATATGCAATATGCACAGAATGCAATACCAGCAGCTCTGTTCCATGACCTGTTTAGTATATGCACAGTTTCCAATACCAGCAGCTCTGTTCCTTTACCTGTTTAATATAAGCACAGTATCAGATACAAGCACTTCTGTTCCTTGACCTGTTTATTATAAGTGCAGTTTCCAATAAAAGCAGCTCTGAACCTTAAACTGTTTAGTTTATGCACATCATCTAATACCAACTGCTCTGTTGCTTGACCTGTTTGTTATAATTGCAGTTTCTAATACAAGCAGCTCTACTCCTTGACCTGTTTGTTTAATGCACAGTCTCCAATACCAACAGCTCTGCACCTTGACGTGTTTGTTATATCCACCGTATCCAATACCAGCAGCTCTGTTCCTTGAACTGTTTAGTATATGCACAGTTTCCAATACCAGCAGCTCTATTCCTTGACTGTTTGTTATACGTCCAGTTTCCAATACCATCAGCACTGTTCCTTCACCGGTTTAGTGTATGCACAGTATCCAATACCAGCAGCTCTGGTACTTGACCTTTTTAGTATATGCAGAGTTTCCAATACAAGCAGCTCATTTCCCCTGACCTTTTTAGTACATGCACAGCATCCAATACCAGCAGCTCTTTTCCTTTACCTGTTTAGTATATGCACAGCATCCAATACCAGCAGCTCTTTTCCTTGACCTGTTTGTTTAATGCACAGTTTCCCATACCAACAGCTCTGCTCCTTGTCGTGTTTGTTATAACTACAGTATCCAATACCAGTAACTCTGTTCCTTGACATGTTTAGTGTCGGCACAGTTTCCAATAAAGCAGCTCTGGTCCTGGACCTATTTAGTATATGCACAGTATCCAATACCAGCAGCTATGGTTCTTGACCTGTTTATTATATGTACACCACCCAATACCAGCACCTCTGCTCCTTTACCATTTTAGTAGATGCAAAGTTTCCGATCCCAGCAGCACTGGTCCTTGACCTTTTTAGTGTATGCACAGCATCCAATGCCAGCACCTCTGTTTCTTGACTGGTTTAGTATATGCACAGCATCAATACCAGCAGCTCTGTTCCCTGACCTGTTTAGTATATGCACAGTATCCAATACCAGCAGCTCTGTTCCTTTACCATTTTAGTAGATGCAAAGTTTCCGATCCCAGCAACACTGCTCCTTGACCTTTTTAGTATATGCACAGCATCCAATGCCAGCACCTCTGTTTCTTGACCGGTTTAGTATATGCACAGCATCCAATGCCAGCACCTCTGTTTCTTGACCGGTTTATTATATGTACACCACCCAATACCAGCACCTCTGCTCCTTTACCATTTTAGTAGATGCAAAGTTTCCGATCCCAGCAGCACTGCTCCTTGACCTGTTTATTATATGCACACCACCCAATACCAGCACCTCTGTTTCTTGACCGGTTTAGTATATGTACACCACCCAATACCAGCACCTCTGCTCCTTTACCATTTTAGTAGATGCAAAGTTTCCGATCCCAGCAGTACTGCTCCTTGACCTTTTTAGTGTATGCACAGCATCCAATGCCAGCACCTCTGTTTCTTGACCGGTTTAGTATATGTACACCACCCAATACCAGCACCTCTGCTCCTTTACCATTTTAGTAGATGCAAAGTTTCCGATCCCAGCAGCACTGCTGCTTGACCTTTTTAGTGTATGCACAGCATCCAATGCCAGCACCTCTGTTTCTTGACCGGTTTAGTATATGCACACCACCCAATACCAGCACCTTTGTTCCCTGACCTGTTTAGTATATACCCAGCATCCAATACCAGCAGATCTGCTCCTTGACCTATTTGTTGTAAATGCATTATCCACTACCAGCAGGTCTGTTGTTTGACCTGTTTGTTATAAGGACAGTTTTAATACAAGCAGCTCTGTTCCTTTACTTATTTGTTATAAGCGCAGTATCCAATACCAGCAGCTCTATTCCATAAGCTATTTATTATTAGTGCAGTATCCAATACCAGCAGTACTGTATCTTGACGTGTTTGTTATATGTACAGTATCCAATACTAGCAACTCTGTTCCTTGAATTGTTTGTTATATGTACAGTTTCCAATCCTAGCAGTTCTGTTCCTTGACATGTTTGTTATAAGTTCAGTATCCAATAGCAGCAGCTGTGTTCCTTTACCTGTTTGTTATTAGCGCAGTATCGAATACCAGCAGCTCTAATGCTTGACCTGTATATTATTAGTGCAGTATCATATACCAGCAGCTCTGTTCCTTGACCTGTTTGTTATAGAAGCAGTATCCAATACCAGCAGCTGTTTTCCTTGACCTGTTTGTTATAGGTGCAGTATCCAATACCAGCAGCTCTGTTCGACAACCTATTTGTCATTAGTGCAGTATCCAATACCAGCAGCTCTGTTTCTTGACATGTTTGTTATAGGCGCAGTATCCAATACCAGCAGCTCTGTGCCTTGACCTGTTTGTTATAAGTGCATTATCCAATACTAGCAGCTCTGTTCGATAACCTATTTGTTGTAAGTGCAGTATCCAGTACCAGCAGCTCTGTTCGATAACCTATTTGTCATTAGTGCAGTATCCAATACCAGCAGCTCTGTTCCTTCACTTGTTTGTTATAGGCGCAGTATCCAATACCAGCACCTCTGTTCCTCAACCTGTTTGTTATAGGCGCAGTATCCAATACCAGCAGCTGTGTTCGATAACCTATTTGTCATAAGTGCAGTATCCAATTCCAGCAGCTCTGTTCCTTGACCTTTTTGTTATAGGCGCAGTATCCAATACCAGCAGCTGTGTTCGATAACCTATTTGTCATAAGTGCTGTATACAATACCAGCAGCTCTGTTCCTAGACCTTTTTGTTATAGGCGCAGTATCCAAAACCAGCAGCTCTGTTCGATAACCTATTTGTCATAAGTGCAGTATCCAATACCAGCAGCTCTGTTCCTTGACCTTTTTATTATAGGCGCACTATCCAATACCAGCAGCTATGTTCCTCGACCTGTTTGTTATAGGCGCAGTATCCAATACCAGCAGCTCTGTTCCTTGACTTGTTTGTTATAGGCGCAGTATCCAATACCAGCAGCTCTGTTCCTTGACCTTTTTGTTATAGGCGCAGTATCCAATACCAGCAGCTGTGTTCGATAACCTATTTGTCATAAGTGCAGTATACAATACCAGCAGCTCTGTTCCTAGACCTTTTTGTTATAGGCGCAGTATCCAATACCAGCAGCTCTGTATCGATAACCTATTTGTCATAAGTGCAGTATCCAATACCAGCAGCTCTGTTCCTTGACCTTTTTATTATAGGCGCACTATCCAATACCAGCAGCTCTGTTCCTCGACCTGTTTGTTATAGGCGCAGTATCAATACCAGCAGCTCTGTTCCTTGACTTGTTTGTTATAGGCGCAGTATCCAATACCAGCAGCTCTGTTCCTTGACCTTTTTGTTATCCGCGCAGTATCCAATACCAGCAGCTGTGTTCGATAACCTATTTGTCATAAGTGCAGTATACAATACCAGCAGCTTTGTTCCTAGACCTTTTTGTTATAGGCGCAGTATCCAATACCAGCAGCTCTGTATCGATAAAGTATTTGTCATAAGTGCAGTATCCAATACCAGCAGCTCTGTTCCTTGACCTTTTTATTATAGGCACACTATCCAATACCAGCAGCTCTGTTCCTCGACCTGTTTGTTATAGGCGCAGTATCCAATACCAGCAGCTCTGTTCGTTGACTTGTTTGTTATAGGCGCAGTATCCAATACCAGCAGCTCTGTTCCTTGACCTTTTTGTTATACACGCAGTATCCAATACCAGCAGCTGTGTTCGATAACCTATTTGTCAAAAGTGCCGTATCCAATACCAGCAGCTTGTTCCTTGACTTGTTTGTTATAGGCGCAGTATCCAATACCAGCAGCTCTGTTCGTTGACTTGTTTGTTATAGGCGCAGTAGGCAATACCAGCAGCTCTGTTCCTCGACCTGTTTGTTATAGGCGCAGTAGGCAATACCAGCAGCTCTGTTCCTCGACCTGTTTGTTATAGACGCAGTATCCAATACCAGCAGCTCTGTTCCTTGACCTTTTTGTTATACACGCAGTATCCAATACCAGCAGCTGTGTTCGTTGACTTGTTTGTTATAGGCGCAGTATCAAATACCAGCAGCTCTGTTCGTTGACTTGTTTGTTATAGGCGCAGTATCCAATACCAGCAGCTCTGTTCCTTGACTTGTTTGTTATAGGCGCAGTATCCAATACCAGCAGCTGTGTTCGTTGACTTGTTTGTTATAGACGCAGTATCCAATACCAGCAGCTCTGTTCCTTGACTTGTTTGTTATAGGCGCAGTATCCAATACCAGCAGCTCTGTTCCTTGACCTTTTTGTTATAGGCGCAGTATCCAATACCAGCAGCTTGTTCCTTGACTTGTTTGTTATAAGTGCATTATCTATTACCAGGAGCTCTGCTCTTTGACCGGTTTGTTAAAGTGCAGCACCGAATACCAGAAGCTCTGTGCCTTGACCTTTTAGTTACATGCACGGTTTCTAATACCAGCTGCTCTGCTCCCTGACCTGTTTGTTAAAAGTGCAGGATCCACACCAGCATGTCTGCTACTTGACGTGTTTTTTGTATGCACAGTTTGCAAAACCAGCAGATCTGTTCCTTTACCTTTTTGTTATATGCACATTATCCAATACCAACAGCTTTTGTCCTTGACTTGATAGTTATATGCACAGTAACTAATACTAGCTGCTCTATTCCTTGAGGTGTTTGTTATATGCACCGTTTCCAATCCCAGCATTTCTGATCCTTGACCTGTTTAATATACGTACAGTATCCAATACCAGCAGCTCTGTACCTAGAACTATTTAGTATATGCACAGCATCCAATATCAGCAGCTCTGTTTCTTGACCTGATTAGTATATGCACAGTATGCAATACCTGCTGCTCTGTTATTTGACCTGTTTAGTATATGCCCATTTTCCAATACCAGCAGCTCTGTTCCTTGACCTGTTTTGTTTATGTACAGCATCCAATACCAGTAGCTCTGCTCCTTGATCTGTTTAGTACATGTACAGTTTCCAAAATCATTAGCTCTGCTCCTTGAGCTCTTTAGTTTATGTACAGCATCCAATTCCAGCAGCTCTGCTCCTTGACCTGTTTAATTTACGTACAGTATCCAATACCAGCAGCTCTGTACCTTGAACTATTTAATATATGCACAGTATCCAATACTAGCGGCTCTGTTTCGTTACATTTTTGTAATAAGTCCAGTTTCCAATACCAGCCGCTTTGTTCCTTGACCTGTTTGTTATATGCACAGTTTCCAATACCAGAAGCTCTGTTCCTTTACCTGTTTATTTATAAGTGCAGTTTCCAATACCAGCCGCTTTGTTCCTTGACCTGTTTGTTATATGCACAGTTTCCAATACCAGCAGCTCTGCTCCTTTACCTGTTTACTATATGCACAGATTTCAATACCATCAGCTCTGTTCCTTGACCTTTTTAGTATATGCACAGCATCCAATACCAGCAGCTCTGTTCCTTGTCCTGTTTAATATATGCACAGTATCCAATACCAGCAGCTCTGTTCCTTGACCGTTTTAGTATATGCAATATGCACAGAATGCAATACCAGCAGCTCTGTTCCATGACCTGTTTAGTATATGCACAGTTTCCAATACCAGCAGCTCTGTTCCTTTACCTGTTTAATATAAGCACAGTATCAGATACAAGCATTTCTGTTCCTTGACCTGTTTATTATAAGTGCAGTTTCCAATAAAAGCAGGTCTGAACCTTAACCTGTTTAGTTTATGCACATCATCTAATACCAACTGCTCTGTTGCTTGACCTGTTTGTTATAATTGCAGTTTCTAATACAAGCAGCTCTACTCCTTGACCTGTTTGTTTAATGCACAGTCTCCAATACCAACAGCTCTGCACCTTGACGTGTTTGTTATATCCACCGTATCCAATACCAGCAGCTCTGTTCCTTGAACTGTTTAGTATATGCACAGTTTCCAATACCAGCAGCTCTATTCCTTGACTGTTTGTTATACGTCCAGTTTCCAATACCATCAGCACTGTTCCTTCACCGGTTTAGTGTATGCACAGTATCCAATACCAGCAGCTCTGGTACTTGACCTTTTTAGTATATGCAGAGTTTCCAATACAAGCAGCTCATTTCCCCTGACCTTTTTAGTACATGCACAGCATCCAATACCAGCAGCTCTTTTCCTTTACCTGTTTAGTATATGCACAGCATCCAATACCAGCAGCTCTGCTCCTTGACCTGTTTGATATATGCACAGTATCCGATACAAGAAGCTCTGTTTCTTGACCTAATTGTTATAGGTGCAGTTCCCAATACCAGCAGCTCTGTGCCTTAACCTACTTAGTATATGCCCAGCATCCAATTCCATCAAATCTGTTACTTGACCTGTTTAGTATATCCACAGTATCCAATACCACCAGCTCACCTCCTTGACCTGATTAGTATATGAAAAGTTTCCAATACCTGCAGCTTTGCTCCTTGACGTGGTTAGTATAAGCACAGTAACCAATACCAGCAGCACTGTTCCTTGACCTGTTTAGTATATGAAAAGCATCCAATACCAGCAGTTCTGTTCCTTGACCTTTTTAGTATATGCACAGTTTCCAATACCAGCAGTTCTGTTCCTTGACATCTTCAGTATTAGCACAGTATCTAATACCAGCAGCTCTGCTCCTTGACCTGTTTGGTATGTGCACAGCATCCAATAAGAGCACCTCTGTTCTTTGAGCTGTTGAGTATACGCACACCATCCAATACCAGCAGCTCTGATCCTTGACCGATTTGTTACATGCACAGTATCCAATGCTAGCGGCTCTGTTTCGTTACATTTTTGTTATAAGTGCAGTTTCCAATACCAGAAGCTCTGTTCCTTTACCTGTTTATTTATAAGTGCAGTTTCCAATACCAGCAGCTTTGTTCCTTGACCTGTTTGTTATATGCACAGTTTCCAATACCAGCAGCTCTGCTCCTTTACCTGTTTACTATATGCACAGTTTTCAATACCATCAGCTCTGTTCCTTGACCTTTTTAGTATATGCACAGCATCGAATACCAGCAGCTCTGTTCCTTGTCCTGTTTAATATATGCACAATATCCAATACCAGCAGCTCTGTTCCTTGACCGTTTTAGTATATGCAATATGCACAGAATGCAATACCAGCAGCTCTGTTCCATGACCTGTTTAGTATATGCACAGTTTCCAATACCAGCAGCTCTGTTCCTTTACCTGTTTAATATAAGCACAGTATCAGATACAAGCACTTCTGTTCCTTGACCTGTTTATTATAAGTGCAGTTTCCAATAAAAGCAGCTCTGAACCTTAAACTGTTTAGTTTATGCACATCATCTAATACCAACTGCTCTGTTGCTTGACCTGTTTGTTATAATTGCAGTTTCTAATACAAGCAGCTCTACTCCTTGACCTGTTTGTTTAATGCACAGTCTCCAATACCAACAGCTCTGCACCTTGACGTGTTTGTTATATCCACCGTATCCAATACCAGCAGCTCTGTTCCTTGAACTGTTTAGTATATGCACAGTTTCCAATACCAGCAGCTCTATTCCTTGACTGTTTGTTATACGTCCAGTTTCCAATACCATCAGCACTGTTCCTTCACCGGTTTAGTGTATGCACAGTATCCAATACCAGCAGCTCTGGTACTTGACCTTTTTAGTATATGCAGAGTTTCCAATACAAGCAGCTCATTTCCCCTGACCTTTTTAGTACATGCACAGCATCCAATACCAGCAGCTCTTTTCCTTTACCTGTTTAGTATATGCACAGCATCCAATACCAGCAGCTCTTTTCCTTGACCTGTTTGTTTAATGCACAGTTTCCCATACCAACAGCTCTGCTCCTTGTCGTGTTTGTTATAACTACAGTATCCAATACCAGTAACTCTGTTCCTTGACATGTTTAGTGTCGGCACAGTTTCCAATAAAGCAGCTCTGGTCCTGGACCTATTTAGTATATGCACAGTATCCAATACCAGCAGCTATGGTTCTTGACCTGTTTATTATATGTACACCACCCAATACCAGCACCTCTGCTCCTTTACCATTTTAGTAGATGCAAAGTTTCCGATCCCAGCAGCACTGGTCCTTGACCTTTTTAGTGTATGCACAGCATCCAATGCCAGCACCTCTGTTTCTTGACTGGTTTAGTATATGCACAGCATCAATACCAGCAGCTCTGTTCCCTGACCTGTTTAGTATATGCACAGTATCCAATACCAGCAGCTCTGTTCCTTTACCATTTTAGTAGATGCAAAGTTTCCGATCCCAGCAACACTGCTCCTTGACCTTTTTAGTATATGCACAGCATCCAATGCCAGCACCTCTGTTTCTTGACCGGTTTAGTATATGCACAGCATCCAATGCCAGCACCTCTGTTTCTTGACCGGTTTATTATATGTACACCACCCAATACCAGCACCTCTGCTCCTTTACCATTTTAGTAGATGCAAAGTTTCCGATCCCAGCAGCACTGCTCCTTGACCTGTTTATTATATGTACACCACCCAATACCAGCACCTCTGTTTCTTGACCGGTTTAGTATATGTACACCACCCAATACCAGCACCTCTGCTCCTTTCCCATTTTAGTAGATGCAAAGTTTCCGATCCCAGCAGTACTGCTCCTTGACCTTTTTAGTGTATGCACAGCATCCAATGCCAGCACCTCTGTTTCTTGACCGGTTTAGTATATGTACACCACCCAATACCAGCACCTCTGCTCCTTTACCATTTTAGTAGATGCAAAGTTTCCGATCCCAGCAGCACTGCTGCTTGACCTTTTTAGTGTATGCACAGCATCCAATGCCAGCACCTCTGTTTCTTGACCGGTTTAGTATATGCACACCACCCAATACCAGCACCTTTGTTCCCTGACCTGTTTAGTATATACCCAGCATCCAATACCAGCAGATCTGCTCCTTGACCTATTTGTTGTAAATGCATTATCCACTACCAGCAGGTCTGTTGTTTGACCTGTTTGTTATAAGGACAGTTTTAATACAAGCAGCTCTGTTCCTTTACTTATTTGTTATAAGCGCAGTATCCAATACCAGCAGCTCTATTCCATAAGCTATTTATTATTAGTGCAGTATCCAATACCAGCAGTACTGTATCTTGACGTGTTTGTTATATGTACAGTATCCAATACTAGCAACTCTGTTCCTTGAATTGTTTGTTATATGTACAGTTTCCAATCCTAGCAGTTCTGTTCCTTGACATGTTTGTTATAAGTTCAGTATCCAATAGCAGCCGCTGTGTTCCTTTACTTATTTGTTATAAGCGCAGTATCGAATACCAGCAGCTCTGTTCCTTTACTTATTTGTTATAAGCGCAGTATCCAATACCAGCAGCTCTATTCCATAAGCTATTTATTATTAGTGCAGTATCCAATACCAGCAGTACTGTATCTTGACGTGTTTGTTATATGTACAGTATCCAATACTAGCAACTCTGTTCCTTGAATTGTTTGTTATATGTACAGTTTCCAATCCTAGCAGTTCTGTTCCTTGACATGTTTGTTATAAGTTCAGTATCCAATAGCAGCAGCTGTGTTCCTTTACCTGTTTGTTATTAGCGCAGTATCGAATACCAGCAGCTCTAATGCTTGACCTGTATATTATTAGTGCAGTATCATATACCAGCAGCTCTGTTCCTTGACCTGTTTGTTATAGAAGCAGTATCCAATACCAGCAGCTGTTTTCCTTGACCTGTTTGTTATAGGTGCAGTATCCAATACCAGCAGCTCTGTTCGACAACCTATTTGTCATTAGTGCAGTATCCAATACCAGCAGCTCTGTTTCTTGACATGTTTGTTATAGGCGCAGTATCCAATACCAGCAGCTCTGTGCCTTGACCTGTTTGTTATAAGTGCATTATCCAATACTAGCAGCTCTGTTCGATAACCTATTTGTTGTAAGTGCAGTATCCAGTACCAGCAGCTCTGTTCGATAACCTATTTGTCATTAGTGCAGTATCCAATACCAGCAGCTCTGTTCCTTCACTTGTTTGTTATAGGCGCAGTATCCAATACCAGCACCTCTGTTCCTCAACCTGTTTGTTATAGGCGCAGTATCCAATACCAGCAGCTGTGTTCGATAACCTATTTGTCATAAGTGCAGTATCCAATTCCAGCAGCTCTGTTCCTTGACCTTTTTGTTATAGGCGCAGTATCCAATACCAGCAGCTGTGTTCGATAACCTATTTGTCATAAGTGCAGTATACAATACCAGCAGCTCTATTCCTAGACCTTTTTGTTATAGGCGCAGTATCCAAAACCAGCAGCTCTGTTCGATAACCTATTTGTCATAAGTGCAGTATCCAATACCAGCAGCTCTGTTCCTTGACCTTTTTATTATAGGCGCACTATCCAATACCAGCAGCTATGTTCCTCGACCTGTTTGTTATAGGCGCAGTATCCAATACCAGCAGCTCTGTTCCTTGACTTGTTTGTTATAGGCGCAGTATCCAATACCAGCAGCTCTGTTCCTTGACCTTTTTGTTATAGGTGCAGTATCCAATACCAGCAGCTGTGTTCGATAACCTATTTGTCATAAGTGCAGTATACAATACCAGCAGCTCTGTTCCTAGACCTTTTTGTTATAGGCGCAGTATCCAATACCAGCAGCTCTGTATCGATAACCTATTTGTCATAAGTGCAGTATCCAATACCAGCAGCTCTGTTCCTTGACCTTTTTATTATAGGCGCACTATCCAATACCAGCAGCTCTGTTCCTCGACCTGTTTGTTATAGGCGCAGTATCAATACCAGCAGCTCTGTTCCTTGACTTGTTTGTTATAGGCGCAGTATCCAATACCATCAGCTCTGTTCCTTGACCTTTTTGTTATCCGCGCAGTATCCAATACCAGCAGCTGTGTTCGATAACCTATTTGTCATAAGTGCAGTATACAATACCAGCAGCTCTGTTCCTAGACCTTTTTGTTATAGGCACAGTATCCAATACCAGCAGCTCTGTATCGATAACGTATTTGTCATAAGTGCAGTATCCAATACCAGCAGCTCTGTTCCTTGACCTTTTTATTATAGGCACACTATCCAATACCAGCAGCTCTGTTCCTCGACCTGTTTGTTATAGGCGCAGTATCCAATACCAGCAGCTCTGTTCGTTGACTTGTTTGTTATAGGCGCAGTATCCAATACCAGCAGCTCTGTTCCTTGACCTTTTTGTTATACACGCAGTATCCAATACCAGCAGCTGTGTTCGATAACCTATTTGTCAAAAGTGCCGTATCCAATACCAGCAGCTTGTTCCTTGACTTGTTTGTTATAGGCGCAGTATCCAATACCAGCAGGTCTGTTCGTTGACTTGTTTGTTATAGGCGCAGTAGGCAATACCAGCAGCTCTGTTCCTCGACCTGTTTGTTATAGGCGCAGTAGGCAATACCAGCAGCTCTGTTCCTCGACCTGTTTGTTATAGACGCAGTATCCAATACCAGCAGCTCTGTTCCTTGACCTTTTTGTTATACACGCAGTATCCAATACCAGCAGCTGTGTTCGTTGACTTGTTTGTTATAGGCGCAGTATCCAATACCAGCAGCTCTGTTCATTGACTTGTTTGTTATAGGCGCAGTATCCAATACCAGCAGCTCTGTTCCTTGACTTGTTTGTTATAGGCGCAGTATCCAATACCAGCAGCTGTGTTCGTTGACTTGTTTGTTATAGACGCAGTATCCAATACCAGCAGCTCTGTTCCTTGACTTGTTTGTTATAGGCGCAGTATCCAATACCAGCAGCTCTGTTCCTTGACCTTTTTGTTATAGGCGCAGTATCCAATACCAGCAGCTGTGTTCGTTGACTTGTTTGTTATAGGCGCAGTATCCAATACCAGCAGCTCTGTTCGTTGACTTGTTTGTTATAGGCGCAGTATCCAATACCAGCAGCTCTGTTCCTTGACCTTTTTGTTATACACGCAGTATCCAATACCAGCAGCTGTGTTCGATAACCTATTTGTCAAAAGTGCCGTATCCAATACCAGCAGCTTGTTCCTTGACTTGTTTGTTATAAGTGCATTATCTATTACCAGGAGCTCTGCTCTTTGACCGGTTTGTTAAAGTGCAGCACCGAATACCAGAAGCTCTGTGCCTTGACCTTTTAGTTACATGCACGGTTTCTAATACCAGCTGCTCTGCTCCCTGACCTGTTTGTTAAAAGTGCAGGATCCACACCAGCATGTCTGCTACTTGACGTGTTTTTTGTATGCACAGTTTGCAAAACCAGCAGATCTGTTCCTTTACCTTTTTGTTATATGCACATTATCCAATACCAACAGCTTTTGTCCTTGACTTGATAGTTATATGCACAGTAACTAGTACTAGCTGCTCTATTCCTTGAGGTGTTTGTTATATGCACCGTTTCCAATCCCAGCATTTCTTATCCTTGACCTGTTTAATATACGTACAGTATCCAATACCAGCAGCTCTGTACCTTGAACTATTTAGTATATGCACAGCATCCAATATCAGCAGCTCTGTTTCTTGACCTGATTAGTATATGCACAGTATGCAATACCTGCTGCTCTGTTATATGACCTGTTTAGTATATGCCCATTTTCCAATACCAGCAGCTCTGTTCCTTGACCTGTTTTGTTTATGTACAGCATCCAATACCAGTAGCTCTGCTCCTTGATCTGTTTAGTACATGTACAGTTTCCAAAATCATTAGCTCTGCTCCTTGAGCTCTTTAGTTTATGTACAGCATCCAATACCAGCAGCTCTGTACCTTGAACTATTTAATATATGCACAGTATCCAATACTAGCGGCTCTGTTTCGTTACATTTTTGTAATAAGTGCAGTTTCCAATACCAGCCGCTTTGTTCCTTGACCTGTTTGTTATATGCACAGTTTCCAATACCAGAAGCTCTGTTCCTTTACCTGTTTATTTATAAGTGCAGTTTCCAATACCAGCCGCTTTGTTCCTTGACCTGTTTGTTATATGCACAGTTTCCAATACCAGCAGCTCTGCTCCTTTACCTGTTTACTATATGCACAGATTTCAATACCATCAGCTCTGTTCCTTGACCTTTTTAGTATATGCACAGCATCCAATACCAGCAGCTCTGTTCCTTGTCCTGTTTAATATATGCACAGTATCCAATACCAGCAGCTCTGTTCCTTGACCGTTTTAGTATATGCAATATGCACAGAATGCAATACCAGCAGCTCTGTTCCATGACCTGTTTAGTATATGCACAGTTTCCAATACCAGCAGCTCTGTTCCTTTACCTGCTTAATATAAGCACAGTATCAGATACAAGCATTTCTGTTCCTTGACCTGTTTATTATAAGTGCAGTTTCCAATAAAAGCAGCTCTGAACCTTAACCTGTTTAGTTTATGCACATCATCTAATACCAACTGCTCTGTTGCTTGACCTGTTTGTTATAATTGCAGTTTCTAATACAAGCAGCTCTACTCCTTGACCTGTTTGTTTAATGCACAGTCTCCAATACCAACAGCTCTGCACCTTGACGTGTTTGTTATATCCACCGTATCCAATACCAGCAGCTCTGTTCCTTGAACTGTTTAGTATATGCACAGTCTCCAATACCATCAGCTCTGCACCTTGACGTGTTTGTTATATCCACCGTATCTAATACCAGCAGCTCTGTTCCTTGAACTGTTTAGTATATGCACAGTCTCCAATACCATCAGCTCTGCACCTTGACGTGTTTGTTATATCCACCGTATCCAATACCAGCAGCTCTGTTCCTTGAACTGTTTAGTATATGCACAGTTTCCAATACCAGCAGCTCTATTCCTTGACTGTTTGTTATACGTCCAGTTTCCAATACCATCAGCACTGTTCCTTCACCGGTTTAGTGTATGCACAGTATCCAATACCAGCAGCTCTGGTACTTGACCTTTTTAGTATATGCAGAGTTTCCAATACAAGCAGCTCATTTCCCCTGACCTTTTTAGTACATGCACAGCATCCAATACCAGCAGCTCTTTTCCTTTACCTGTTTAGTATATGCACAGCATCCAATACCAGCAGCTCTGCTCCTTGACCTGTTTGATATATGCACAGTATCCGATACAAGAAGCTCTGTTTGTTGACCTAATTGTTATAGGTGCAGTTCCCAATACCAGCAGCTCTGTGCCTTAACCTACTTAGTATATGCCCAGCATCCAATTCCATCAAATCTGTTACTTGACCTGTTTAGTATATCCACAGTATCCAATACCAGCAGCTCACCTCCTTGACCTGATTAGTATATGAAAAGTTTCCAATACCTGCAGCTTTGCTCCTTGACGTGGTTAGTATAAGCACAGTAACCAATACCAGCAGCACTGTTCCTTGAACTGTTTAGTATATGAAAAGCATCCAATACCAGCAGTTCTGTTCCTTGACCTTTTTAGTATATGCACAGTTTCCAATACCAGCAGCTCTATTCCTTGACTGTTTGTTATACGTCCAGTTTCCAATACCATCAGCACTGTTCCTTCACCGGTTTAGTGTATGCACAGTATCCAATACCAGCAGCTCTGGAACTTGACCTTTTTAGTATATGCAGAGTTTCCAATACAAGCAGCTCATTTCCCCTGACCTTTTTAGTGCATGCACAGCATCCAATACCAGCAGCTCTTTTCCTTTACCTGTTTAGTATATGCACAGCATCCAATACCAGCAGCTCCTTTCCTTGACCTGTTTGTTTAATGCACAGTTTCCAATACCAACAGCTCTACTCCTTGTCGTGTTTGCTATAACTACAGTATCCAATACCAGTAACTCTGTTCCTTGACCTGTTTAGTGTCGGCACAGTTTCCAATAAAGCAGCTCTGGTCCTTGACCTATTTAGTATATGCACAGTATCCAATACCAGCAGCTATGCTTCTTGACCTGTTTATTATATGTACACCAACCAATACCAGCACCTCTGCTCCTTTACCATTTTAGTAGATGCAAAGTTTCCGATCCCAGCAGCACTGGTCCTTGACCTTTTTAGTGTATGCACAGCATCCAATGCCAGCACCTCTGTTTCTTGACCGGTTTAGTATATGCACAGCATCAATACCAGCAGCTCTGTTCCCTGACCTGTTTAGTATATGCACAGTATCCAATACCAGCAGCTCTGTTCCTTTACCATTTTAGTAGATGCAAATTTTCCGATGCCAGCAGCACTGCTTCAATGACCTGTTTATTATATGTACACCACCCAATACCAGCACCTCTGTTTCTTGACCGGTTTAGTATATGCACAGCATCAATACCAGCAGCTCTGTTCCCTGACCTGTTTAGTATATGCACAGTATCCAATACCAACAGCTCTGTTCCTTTACCATTTTAGTAGATGCAAATTTTCCGATCCCAGCAGCACTGCTTCAATGACCTGTTTATTATACGTACACCACCCAATACCAGCACCTCTGCTCCTTTACCATTTTAGTAGATGCAAAGTTTCCGATCCCAGCAGCACTGGTCCTTGACCTTTTTAGTGTATGCACAGCATCCAATGCAAGCACCTCTGTTTCTTGACCGGTTTAGTATATGCACAGCATCAATACCAGCAGCTCTGTTCCCTGACCTGTTTAGTATATACCCAGCATCCAATACCAGCAGATCTGCTCCTTGACCTATTTGTTGTAAATGCATTATCCACTAGCACCAGCTCTGCTCCTTTACCATTTTAGTAGATGCTAAGTTTCCGATCCCAGCAGCACTGCTCCTTCACCTTTTTAGTGTATGCACAGCATCCAATGCCAGCACCTCTGTTTCTTGACCGGTTTAGTATATGCACAGCATCAATACCAGCAGCTCTGTTCCCTGACCTGTTTAGTATATACCCAGCATCCAATACCAGCAGATCTGCTTCTTGACCTATTTGTTGTAAATGCATTATCCACTACCACCAGCTCTGCTCCTTTACCATTTTAGTAGATGCTAAGTTTCCGATCCCAGCAGCACTGCTCCTTGACCTTTTTAGTGTATGCACAGCATCAATACCAGCAGCTCTGTTCCCTGACCTGTTTAGTATATACCCAGCATCCAATACCAGCAGATCTGCTCCTTGACCTATTTGTTGTAAATGCAGTATCCACTACCAGCAGGTCTGTTGTTTGACCTGTTTGTTATAAGGACAGTTTTAATACAAGCAGCTCTGTTCCTTTACTTATTTGTTATAAGCGCAGTATCCAATACCAGCAGCTCTATTCCATAAGCTATTTATTATTAGTGCAGTATCCAATACCAGCAGTACTGTATCTTGACGTGTTTGTTATATGTACAGTATCCAATACTAGCAACTCTGTTCCTTGAATTGTTTGTTATATGTACAGTTTCCAATCCTAGCAGTTCTGTTCCTTGACATGTTTGTTATAAGTTCAGTATCCAATAGCAGCAGCTGTGTTCCTTTACCTGTTTGTTATTAGCGCAGTATCGAATACCAGCAGCTCTAATGCTTGACCTGTTTGTTATTAGTGCAGTATCATATACCAGCAGCTCTGTGCCTTGACCTGTTTGTTATAGAAGCAGTATCCAATACCAGCAGCTGTTTTCCTTGACCTGTTTGTTATAATTGCAGTATCCAATACCAGCAGCTCTGTTCGACAACCTATTTGTCATTAGTGCAGTATCCAATACCAGCAGCTCTGTTTCTTGACATGTTTGTTATAGGCGCAGTATCCAATACCAGCAGCTCTGTTCCTTGACCTGTTTGTTATAAGTGCATTATCCAATACCAGCAGCTCTGTTCGATAACCTATTTGTTGTAAGTGCAGTATCCAGTACCAGCAGCTCTGTTCGATAACCTATTTGTCATTAGTGCAGTATCCAATACCAGCAGCTCTGTTCCTTGACTTGTTTGTTATAGGCGCAGTATCCAATACCAGCACCTCTGTTCCTCAACCTGTTTGTTATAGGCGCAGTATCCAATACCAGCAGCTGTGCTCGATAACCTATTTGTCATAAGTGCAGTATCCAATTCCAGCAGCTCTGTTCCTTGACCTTTTTGTTATAGGCGCAGTATCCAATACCAGCAGCTGTGTTCGATAACCTATTTGTCATAAGTGCAGTATACAATACCAGCAGCTCTGTTCCTAGACCTTTTTGTTATAGGCGCAGTATCCAAAACCAGCAGCTCTGTTCGATAACCTATTTGTCATAAGTGCAGTATCCAATACCAGCAGCTCTGTTCCTTGCCCTTTTTATTATAGGCGCACTATCCAATTCCAGCAGCTATGTTCCTCGACCTGTTTGTTATAGGCGCAGTATCCAATACCAGCAGCTCTGTTCCTTGACTTGTTTGTTATAGGTGCAGTATCCAATACCAGCAGCTCTGTTCTTTGACCTTTTTGTTATAGGCGCAGTATCCAATACCAGCAGCTGTGTTCGATAACCTATTTGTCATAAGTGCAGTATACAATACCAGCAGCACCTTTTTGTTATAGGCGCAGTTCCAATACCAGCAGCTCTGTATAGAGAACCTATTTGTCATAAGTGCAGTATCAAATACCAGCAGCTCTGTTCCTTGACCTTTTTATTATAGGCGCACTATTCAATACCAGCAGCTCTGTTCCTCGACCTGTTTGTTATAGGCGCAGTATCAATACCAGCAGCTCTGTTCCTTGACCTGTTTGTTATAGGCGCAGTATCCAAAACCAGCAGCTCTGTTCGATAACCTATTTGTCATAAGTGAAGTATCCAATACCAGCAGCGCTGTTCCTTGACCTTTTTATTATAGGCGCACTATCCAATACCAAAATCTCTGTTCCTCGACCTGTTTGTTATAGGC
Organism: Deroplatys truncata; assembly: GCA_030765065.1. Taxonomy (NCBI): domain Eukaryota; kingdom Metazoa; phylum Arthropoda; class Insecta; order Mantodea; family Mantidae; genus Deroplatys; species Deroplatys truncata. Next base: position 7,725,192 of record CM060978.1, read on the forward strand.
GCAGTATCCAATACCAGCAGCTCTGTTCCTTGACTTGTATGTTATAGGCGCAGTATCCAATACCAGCAGCTCTGTTCCTTGACCTTTTTGTTATAAGCGCAGTATCCAATACCAGCAGCTGTGTTCGATAACCTATTTGTCATAAGTGCAGTATACAATACCAGCAGCTCTGTTCCTGGACCTTTTTGTTATAGGCGCAGTATCCAATACCAGCAGCTCTGCTCCTTGACTTGTTTGTTATAGGCGCAGTAGGCAATACCAGCAGCTCTGTTCCTCGACCTGTTTGTTATAGACGCAGTATCCAATACCAGCAGCTCTGTTCCTTGACCTTTTTGTTATAGGCGCAGTATCCAATACCAGCAGCTCTGTTCGTTGACTTGTTTGTTATAGGTGCAGTATCCAATACCAGCAGCTCTGTTCGTTGACTTGTTTGTTATAGGCGCAGTATCCAATACCAGCAGCTCTGTTCGTTGACTTGTTTGTTATAGGCGCAGTATCCAATACCAGCAGCTCTGTTCGTTGACTTGTTTGTTATAGGCGCAGTATCCAATACCAGCAGCTCTGTTCGTTGACTTGTTTGTTATAGGCGCAGTATCCAATACCAGCAGCTCTGTTCGTTGACTTGTTTGTTATAGGCGCAGTATCCAATACCAGCAGCTCTGTTCGTTGACTTGTTTGTTATAGGCGCAGTAGGCAATACCAGCAGCTCTGTTCCTCGACCTGTTTGTTATAGGCGCAGTAGGCAATACCAGCAGCTCTGTTCCTCGACCTGTTTGTTATAGACGCAGTATCCAATACCAGCAGCTCTGTTCCTTGACCTTTTTGTTATAGGCGCAGTATCCAATACCAGCAGCTGTGTTCGTTGACTTGTTTGTTATAGGCGCAGTATCCAATACCAGCAGCTCTGTTCATTGACTTGTTTGTTATAGGCGCAGTATCCAATACCAGCAGCTCTGTTCCTTGACCTTTTTGTTATACACGCAGTATCCAATACCAGCAGCTGTGTTCAATAACCTATTTGTCAAAAGTGCCGTATCCAATACCAGCAGCTTGTTCCTTGACTTGTTTGTTATAAGTGCATTATCTATTACCAGGAGCTGTGCTCTTTGACCGGTTTGTTAAAGTGCAGCACCGAATACCAGAATCTCTGTGCCTTGACCTTTTAGTTACATGCACGGTTTCTAATACCAGCTGCTCTGCTCCCTGACCTGTTTGTTAAAAGTGCAGGATCCACACCAGCATGTCTGCTACTTGACGTGTTTTTTGTATGCACAGTTTGCAAAACCAGCAGATCTGTTCCTTTAACGTTTTGTTATATGCACATTATCCAATACCAACAGCTTTTGTCCTTGACTTGATAGTTATATGCACAGTAACTAATACTAGCTGCTCTATTCCTTGACGTGTTTGTTATATGCACCGTTTCCAATCCCAGCATTTCTGATCCTTGACCTGTTTAATATACGTACAGTATCCAATACCAGCAGCTCTGTACCTTGAACTATTTAGTATATGCACAGCATCCAATATCAGCAGCTCTGTTTCTTGGCCTGATTAGTATATGCACAGTATGCAGTACCTGCTGCTCTGTTATTTGACCTGTTTAGTATATGCCCATTTTCCAATACCAGCAGCTCTGTTCCTTGACCTGTTTTGTTTATGTACAGCATCCAATACCAGTAGCTCTGCTCCTTGATCTGTTTAGTACATGTACAGTTTCCAAAATCATTAGCTCTGCTCCTTGAGCTCTTTAGTTTATGTACAGCATCCAATTTCAGCAGCTCTGCTCCTTGACCTGTTTAATTTACGTACAGTATCCAATACCAGTAGCTCTGTACCTTGAACTATTTAGTATATGCACAGCATCCAATATCAGAAGCTCTGTTTCTTGACCTGATTAGTATATGCACAGTATGCAATACCTGCTGCTCTGTTATTTGACCTGTTTAGTATATGCCCATTTTCCAATACCAGCAGCTCTGTTCCTTGACCTGTTTTGTTTATGTACAGCATCCAATACCAGTAGTTCTGCTCCTTGATCTGTTTAGTACATGTACAGTTTCCAAAATCATTAGCTCTGCTCCTTGAGCTCTTTAGTTTATGTACAGCATCCAATTTCAGCAGCTCTGCTCCTTGACCTGTTTAATTTACGTACAGTATCCAATACCAGTAGCTCTGCTCCTTGACCTGTTTAGTTTACGTACAGTATCCAATACCAGCAGCTCTGCTCCTTGACCTGTTAAGTTTACGTACAGTATCCAATACCAGTAGCTCTGCTCCTTGACCTGTTTAGTTTACGCACAGTATCCAATACCAGTAGCTCTGCTCCTTGACCTGTTTAGTTTACGTACAGTATCCAATACCAGTAGCTCTGCTCCTTGTCCTGTTAAGTTTACGTACAGTATCCAATACCAGTAGCTCTGCTCCTTGACCTGTTAAGTTTACGTACAGTATCCAATACCAGCAGCTCTGTTCCTTGACCTGTTTAGTTTACGTACAGTATCCAAAACCAGCAGCTCTGTTCCTTGACCTGTTTAGTTTACGCACAGTATCCAATACCAGTAGCTCTGCTCCTTGACCTGTGTAGTATATGTACAGCATCCAATACCAGTAGCTCTGCACCTTGACCTGTTTAGTTTATGTACAGCATCCAATACCAGCAGCTCGGTTTTTTTGACCTGTTTAGTTTATGTACAACATCCAATAGCAGCAGCTATGCTCTTTGACCTGTTTAGTTTATGTACAGCATACAATAGTGTTCTGTTACTTCATTTTTTTAGTATATGCACAGTTTCAAATTTCAGCAGCTCTGCTCCTTGACCTGTTTAGTATATGCAAGGCATCCAATACCAGCAGCTCTGCTCTTTGGCCTGTTTAGTTTATGTACAGCATCCAATAGCAGCAGCTATGCTCTTTGACCTGTTTAGTTTATGTACAGCATACAATAGTGTTCTGTTACTTCATTTGTTTAGTATATGCACAGTTTCCAATTTCAGCAGCTCTGCTCCTTGACCTGTTTAGTATATGCAAGGCATCCAATACCAGCAGCTCTGCTTCTTGATCTATTTAGTATATGCACAGTATCCAATACCAGCAGCTCTGCTCCTTGACCTGATTAGCATATGCACAGTATCCAATACGAACACATCTGCTCCTTGACCTGTTTAGTATATGCACAGTATCCAATACCACCAGCTCTGTTCCTTGACCTGATTAGCATATGCACAGTATCCAATACGAACACATCTGCTCCTTGACCTGATTAGCATATGCACAGTATCCAATACCAGCAGCTCTGCTCCTTGACCTGATTAGCATATGCACAGTATCCAATACGAACACATCTGCTCCTTGACCTGATTAGTATATGCACAGTATCCAATACCAGCAGCTCTGCTCCTTGACCTGATTAGCATATGCACAGTATCCAATACCAGCAGCTCTGTTCCTTGACCTGATTAGCATATGCACAGTATCCAATACGAACACATCTGCTCCTTGACCTGATTAGCATATGCACAGTATCCAATACCAGCAGCTCTGTTCCTTGACCTGATTAGCATATGCACAGTATCCAATACGAACACATCTGCTCCTTGACCTGATTAGCATATGCACAGTATCCAATACGAGCAGCTCTGCTCCTTGACCTGATTAGCATATGCACAGTATCCAATACGAGCAGCTCTGCTCCTTGACCTGATTAGTATATGCACAGTATCCAATACGAACACATCTGCTCCTTGACCTGATTAGCATATGCACAGTATCCAATACCAGCAGCTCTGCTCCTTGACCTGATTAGCATATGCACAGTATCCAATACCAGCAGCTCTGTTCCTTGACCTGATTAGTATATGCACAGTATCCAATACCAGCAGCTCTGTTCCTTGACCTGATTAGCATATGCACAGTATCCAATACCAGCAGCTCTGTTCCTTGACCTGATTAGTATATGCACAGTATCCAATACCAGCAGCTCTGCTCCTTGACCTGATTAGCATATGCACAGTATCCAATACCAGCAGCTCTGTTCCTTGACCTGATTAGCATATGCACAGTATTCAATACCAGCAGCTCTGCTCCTTGACCTGATTAGCATATGCACAGTATCCAATACGAGCAGCTCTGCTCCTTGACCTGATTAGCATATGCACAGTATCCAATACGAGCAGCTCTGCTCCTTGACCTGATTAGCATATGCACAGTATTCAATACGAGCAGCTCTGCTCCTTGACCTGATTAGCATATGCACAGTATCCAATACGAACACATCTGCTCCTTGACCTGATTAGCATATGCACAGTATCCAATACCAGCAGCTCTGCTCCTTGACCTGTTTAGTATATGCACAGTATTCAATACGAACACATCTGCTCCTTGACCTGATTAGCATATGCACAGTATTCAATACGAGCAGCTCTGCTCCTTGACCTGATTAGCATATGCACAGTATTCAATACGAGCAGCTCTGCTCCTTGACCTGTTTAGTATATGCACCTCATCCAATACCAGCAGCTCTGCTCCTTGACCTGTTTAGTATATGCACCTCATCCAATACCAGCAGCTCTGCTCCTTGACCTGTTTAGTATATGCACCTCATCCAATACCACCAGCTCTGCTCCTTGACCTGTTTAGTATATGCACCTCATCCAATACCAGCAGCTCTTTTCCTTGACCTGTTTACTATATGCACCTCATCCATTACCAGCAGCTCTTTTCCTTGACCTGTTTAGTATATGCACCTCATCCAATACCAGCAGCTCTTTTCCTTGACCTGTTTAGTATATGCACTTCATCCAATACCAGCAGCTCTGCTCCTTGACCTGTTTAGTATATGCACCTCATCCAATACCAGCAGCTCTTTTCCTTGACCTGTTTAGTATATGCACCTCATCCAATACCAGCAGCTCTTTTCCTTGACCTGTTTAGTATATGCACCTCATCCAATACCAGCAGCTCTGCTCCTTGACCTGTTTAGTATATGCACCTCATCCATTACCAGCAGCTCTTTTCCTTGACCTGTTTAGTATATGCACCTCATCCAATACCAGCAGCTCTGCTCCTTGACCTGTTTAGTATATGCACCTCATCCAATACCAGCAGCTCTGCTCCTTGACCTGTTTAGTATATGCACCTCATCCAATACCAGCAGCTCTGCTCCTTGACCTGTTTAGTATATGCACCTCATCCAATACCAGCAGCTCTGCTCCTTGACCTGTTTAGTATATGCACTTCATCCAATACCAGCAGCTCTGCTCCTTGACCTGTTTAGTATATGCACCTCATCCATTAGCAGCAGCTCTGCTCCTTGACCTGTTTAGTATATGCACCTCATCCAATACCAGCAGCTCTGCTCCTTGACCTGTTTAGTATATGCACCTCATCCATTACCAGCAGCTCTTTTCCTTGACCTGTTTAGTACATGCACCTCATCCATTACCAGCAGCTCTGCTCCTTGACCTGTTTAGTATATGCACCTCATCCAATACCAGCAGCTCTTTTCCTTGACCTGTTTGTTATAGTCGCAGTATCCAATACCACCAGCTCTGTTCGATAACCTATTTGTCATTAGTGCAGTATCCAATACCAGCAGCTCTGTTCCTTGACCTGTTTGTTATAAGTGCATTATCCAATACCAGCAGCTCTGTACGCTAACCTATTTGTTGTAAGTGCAGTATCCAATACCAGCAGTTCTGTTCGATAACCTATTATTAATTAGTGCAGTATCCAATACCAGCAGCTCTGTTCCTTGACTTGTTTGTTATAGGCGCAGTATCCAATACCAGCAGCTCTGTTCCTCGACCTGTTTGTTATAGGCGCAGTATCCAATACCAGCAGCTCTGTTCCTTGACTTGTTTGTTATAGGCGCAGTATCCAATACCAGCAGCTCTGTTTCTTGACCTGTTTGTTATAGGCGCAGTATCCAATACCAGCAGGTCTGTTCCTTGACTTGTTTGTTATAGGCGCAGTATCCAATACCAGCAGCTCTGTTCCTTGACTTGTTTGTTATAGGCGCAGTATCCAATACCAGCAGCTCTGTTCCTCGACCTGTTTGTTATAGGCGCAGTATCCAATACCAGCAGCTCTGTTCCTTGACCTGTTTGTTATAAGTGCATTATCCAATACCAGCAGCTCTGTACGCTAACCTATTTGTTGTAAGTGCAGTATCCAATACCAGCAGTTCTGTTCGATAACCTATTATTAATTAGTGCAGTATCCAATACCAGCAGCTCTGTTCCTTGACTTGTTTGTTATAGGCGCAGTATCCAATACCAGCAGCTCTGTTCCTCGACCTGTTTGTTATAGGCGCAGTATCCAATACCAGCAGCTCTGTTCCTTGACCTTTTTGTTATAGGCGCAGTATCCAATACGAGCAGCTCTGTTCGTTAACCTATTTGTCATAACTGCGGTATCCAATACCAGCAGCTCTGTTCCTTGACCTTTTTATTATAGGCGCAGTATTCAATACCAGCAGCTCTGTTCGATAATCTATTTGTCATAAGTGCAGTATCCAATACCAGCAGCTCTTTTCCTTGACCTTTTTGTTATAGGTGCAGTATCCAATACCAGCAGCTCTGTTCCTTGACCTTTCTGTTATAGGCGCAGTATCCAATACCAGCAGCTCTGTTGCTTGACTTGTTTGTTATAGGCACAGTATCCAATACCAGCAGCTCTGTTTTATAACCTAGTTGTCATAAGTGCAGTATCCAATACCAGCAGCTCTGTTCTTTGACCTGTTTGTTATAGGCGCAGTATCCAATACCAGCAGCTCTGCTCCTTGACTTGTTTGTTATAGGCGCAGTAGGCAATACCAGCAGCTCTGTTCCTCGACCTGTTTGTTATAGACGCAGTATCCAATACCAGCAGCTCTGTTCCTTGACCTTTTTGTTATAGGCGTAGTATCCAATACCAGCAGCTCTGTTCCTTGACCTGTTTGTTATACGCGCAGTGTCCAATACCGGCAGCTCTGTTCCTTGACCTGTTTGTTATAGGCGCAGTCTCCAATACCAGCAGCTCTGTTCCTCTACCTGTTTGTTATAGGCGCAGTATCCAATACCAGCAGCTCTGTTTCTTGACATTTTTGTTATAGGCACAGTATCCAATACCAGCAGCTTGTTCCTTGACTTGTTTGTTATAAGTGCATTATCCATTACCAGGACCTCTGCTCTTTGATCTGTTTGTTAAAGTGCAGCACCGAATACCAGATGCTCTGTGCCTTGACCTCTTAGTTATATGCGCGGTTTGTAATACCAGCTGCTCTGCTCCTTGACCTGTTTGTTTAAAGTGCAGTATCCAATACCAGCATGTCTGCTCCTTGAAGTGTTTATTGTATGCACAGTTTGCAATACCAGCAGATCTGTTCCTTTAGCTTTTTGTTATATGCACATTATCCAATACCAACAGCTTTTGTCCTTGACTTGATGGTTATATGCACAGTAATTAATACTAGCAGCTCTGTTCCTTGACCTTTTTGTTATATGCACGGTTTCCAATCCCAGCGTATCTGATCCTTGACCTGTTTAATATATGTACAGTATTAAATACCAGCAGCTCAGTACCTTGACCTGTTTAGTATATACACAGCATCCAATACCAGCATCTCTGTTCCTTGTCCTGATTAGTATATGTACAGTATCCAACATCAGCAGTTCTGTTCATTGACCTTTTTAGTATGTATACATTATCCAAAAGCAGCAGCTCTGTTCATTGACCTTTTTAGTATGTGTACATTATCCAAAACCAGCAGCTCTGTTCATTGACCTTTTTAGGATGTGTACATTATCCGAAACCAGCAGCTATGTTCCTTGACCTTTTTACTATGTGTACATTATCCAACACCAGCAGCTCTGTTCATTGACCTTTTTAGTATGTGTACATTATCCAAAACCAGCAGCTCTGTTCATTGACCTTTTTGGTATGTGTACATTATCCAAAACCAGCAGCTCTGTTCATTGACCTTTTTAGTATGTGTACATTATCCAAAACCAGTAGCTCTGTTCCTTGACCTTTTTACTATGTGTACATTATCCAACACCAGCAGCTCTGTTCATTGACCTTTTTAGTATGTATACATTATCCAAAACAAGTAGCTATGTTCCTTGACCTTTTTACTATGTGTACATTATCCAAAACCAGCAGCTCTGTTCATTGACCTTTTTAGTATGTTTACATTATCCAGCACCAGCAGCTCTGTTCATTGACCTTTTTAGTATGTGTACATTATCCAAAATCAACAGCTCTGTTCATTGACCTTTTTAGTATATGTACATTATCCAACACAAGCAGCTCTGTTCATTGACCTTTATAGTATGTGTACATTATCCAACACCAGCAGCTCTGTTCATTGACCTTTTTAGTATGTGTACAGTATCCAACACCAGCAGTTCTGTTCATTGACCTTTTTAGTATGTATTTATTATCCAAAACCAGTAGCTCTGTTCATTGACCTTTTTAGTATGTGTACATTATCCAAAACGAGCAGCTCTGTTCATTGACCTTTTTAGTATATATACATTATCCAAAACCAGTAGCTCTGTTCATTGACCTTTTTAGTATGTGTACATTATCCAAAACCAGCAGCTCTGTTCCTTGAACTTTTTAGTATGTGTACATTATCCAAAACCAGCAGCTCTGTTCATTGACCTTTTTAGTATGTGTACATTATCCAAAACCAGCAGCTCTGTTCCTTGACCTTTTTAGTATGTGTACATTATCCAAAACCAGTAGCTCTGTTCATTGACCTTTTTAGTATGTGTACATTATCCAAAACCAGCAGCTCTGTTCATTGACCTTTTTAGTATGTGTACATTATCCAAACCAGCAGCTCTGTTCCTTGACCTTTTTAGTATGTGTACATTATCCAAAACCAGCAGCGCTGTTCATTGACCTTTTTAGTATGTGTACATTATCCAAAACCAGCAGCTCTGTACATTGACCTTTTTAGTATGTGTACATTATCCAAAACCAGCAGCTCTGTTCATTGACCTTTTTAGTATGTGTACATTATCCAAAACCATCAGCTCTGTTCATTGACCTTTTTAGTATGTGTACATTATCCAAAACCAGCAGCTCTGTTCCTTGACCTTTTTAGTATGTGTACATTATCCAAAACCAGCAGCTCTGTTCATTGACCTTTTTAGTATGTGTACATTATCCAAAACCAGTAGCTCTGTTCATTGACCGTTTTAGTATGTGTACATTATCCAAAACCAGCAGCTCTGTTCATTGACCTTTTTAGTATGTGTACATTATCCAAAACCAGCAGCTCTGTTCATTGACCTTTTTAGTATGTTTACATTATCCAACACCAGCAGCTCTGTTCATTGACCTTTTTAGTATGTGTATATTATCCAAAACCAACAGCTCTGTTCATTGACCTTTTTAGTATATGTACATTATCCAACACAAGCAGCTCTGTTCATTGACCTTTATAGTATGTGTACATTATCCAACACCAGCAGCTCTGTTCATTGACCTTTTTAGTATGTGTACAGTATCCAAAACCAGCAGCTCTGTTCATTGACCTTTTTAGTATGTGTACATTATCCAAAACCAGCAGCTCTGTTCATTGACCTTTTTAGTATGTGTACATTATCCAACACCAGCAGCTCTGTTCATTGACCTTTTTAGTATGTGTACATTATCCAAAACCAGCAGCTCTGTTCATTGACCTTTTTAGTATGTGTACATTATCCAAAACCAGCAGCTCTGTTCATTGACCTTTTTAGTATGTGTACAGTATCCAACACCAGCAGCTCTGTTCATTGACCTTATTAGTATGTATACAGTATCCAACACCAGCAGCTCTGTTCATTGACCTTTTTAGTATGTGTACATTATCCAACACCAGCAGATCTGCTCCTTGACCTGTTTAGTATGTGTACAGAATCCAACACCAGCAATTCAGCTCCTTGAACTGTTTAGTATGTGTACAGTATCCAACACCAGCAGATCAGCTCCTTGAACTGTTTGGTATGTGTACAGTATCCAACACCAGCAGATCAGCTCCTTGACATGTTTAGTATATGTACAGTATCCAATACCAGCAGCTCTGTTCCTTGAACTGTTTAGTATGTGCATAGCATCCAATACGAGCACGTATGTTCCTTGACATGTTTAAAATATGCACAGCATCTAATGCCAGCAGCTCTGCTCATAACCTGTTTAGTTACTGCACAGCATCCAATACCAGCAGCTCTGCTCCTTGACCTGTTGGATATATGCAGGGTATCCAATACCAGCAGCTCTCCTCATGACCTGTTGGATATATGCAGGGTATCCAACACCAGCAGCTCTTCTCCTTGACCTGTTGGATATATGCAGGGTATCCAACACCAGCAGCTCTGCTCCTTGACCTGTTGGATATATGCAGGGTATCCAACACCAGCAGCTGTGCTCCTTGACCTGTTGGATATATGCAGGGTATCCAATACCAGCAGCTCTGCTCCTTGACCTGTTGGATATATGCAGGGTATCCAACACCAGCAGCTCTGCTCCTTGACCTGTTGGATATATGCAGGGTATCCAATACGAGCAGCTCTGCTCCTTGACCTGTTGGATATATGCAGGGTATCCAACACCAGCAGCTCTGCTCCTTGACCTGTTGGATATATGCAGGGTATCCAATACGAGCAGCTCTGCTCCTTGACCTGTTGGATATATGCAGGGTATCCAATACCAGCAGCTCTGCTCCTTGACCTGTTGAATATATGCAGGGTATCCAACACCAGCAGCTCTGCTCCTTGACCTGTTGGATATATGCAGGGTATCCAATACCAGCAGCTCTGCTCCTTGACCAGTTGGATATATGCAGGGTATCCAATACGAGCAGCTCTGCTCCTTGACCTGTTTAGTTACTGCACAGCATCCAATACCAGCAGCTCTGCTCCTTGAACTGTTGGATATATGCAGGGTATCCAACACCAGCAGCTCTGCTCCTTGACGTGTTGGATATATGCAGGGTATCCAATACCAGCAGCTCTGCTCCTTGACCTGTTGGATATATGCAGGGTATCCAATACGAGCAGCTCTGCTCCTTGACCTGTTTAGTTACTGCACAGCATCCAATACCAGCAGCTCTGCTCCTTGACCTGTTGGATATATGCAGGGTATCCAATACGAGCAGCTCTGCTCCTTGACCTGTTGGATATATGCAGGGTATCCAATACCAGCAGCTCTGCTCCTTGACCTGTTGGATATATGCAGGGTATCCAATACGAGCAGCTCTGCTCCTTGACCTGTTTAGTTACTGCACAGCATCCAATACCAGCAGCTCTGCTCCTTGACCTGTTGGATATATGCAGGGTATCCAATACGAGCAGCTCTGCTCCTTGACCTGTTTAGTTACTGCACAGCATCCAATACCAGCAGCTCTGCTCCTTGACCTGTTGGATATATGCAGGGTATCCAATACCAGCAGCTCTGCTCCTTGACCTGTTGGATATATGCACAGTATCCAATATGAGCAGCTCTGCTCCTTGACCTGTTTAGTTACTGCACAGCATCCAATACCAGCAGCTTTGCCCCTTGACCTGTTTAGTTACTGCACAGCATCCAATACCAGCAGCTCTGCTCCTTGTTCTGTTGGATATATGCACAGTATCCAATACCAGCAGCTCTGCTCCTTGACCTGTTGGATATATGCACAGTATCCAATACCAGCAGCTCTGCTCCTTGACCTGTTGGATATATGCAGGGTATCCAATACCAGCAGCTCTGCTCCTTGACCTGTTTAGTTACTGCACAGTATCCAATACCAGCTGCTCTGCTCCTTGACCTGTTGGATATATGCAGGGTATCCAATACCAGCAGCTCTGCTCCTTGACCTGTTTAGTTACTGCACAGTATCCAATACCAGCAGCTCTGCTCCTTGACCTGTTGGATATATGTAGGGTATCCAATACCAGCAGCTCTGCTCCTTGACCTGTTTAGTTACTGCACAGTATCCAATACCAGCAGCTCTGCTCCTTGACCTGTTGGATATATGCATAGTATCCAATACCAGCAGCTCTGCTCCGTGACCTGTTGGATATATGCAGGGTATCCAATACCAGCAGCTCTGCTCCTTGACCTGTTTAGTTACTGCACAGCATCCAATACCAGCAGCTCTGCTGCTTGACCTGTTGGATATATGCAGGGTATCCAATACGAGCAGCTCTGCTCCTTGACCTGTTTAGTTACTGCACAGCATCCAATACCAGCAGCTCTGCTCCTTGACCTGTTGGATATATGCAGGGTATCCAATACAAGCAGCTCTGCTCCTTGACCTGTTTAGTTACTGCACAGCATCCAATACCAGCAGCTCTGCTCCTTGACCTGTTTAGTTACTGCACAGCATCCAATACCAGCAGCTCTGCTCCTTGACCTGTTGGATATATTTTGGGTATCCAATACGAGCAGCTCTGCTCCTTGACCTGTTGGATATATACAGGGTATCCAATACGAGCAGCTCTGCTCCTTGACCTGTTGGATATATGCAGGGTATCCAATACAAGCAGCTCTGCTCCTTGACCTGTTTAGTTACTGCACAGCATCCAATACCAGCAGCTCTGCTCCTTGACCTGTTTAGTTACTGCACAGCATCCAATACCAGCAGCTCTGCTCCTTGACCTGTTGGATATATGCTGGGTATCCAATACGAGCAGCTCTGCTCCTTGACCTGTTGGATATATACAGGGTATCCAATACGAGCAGCTCTGCTCCTTGACCTGTTGGATATATGCAGGGTATCCAGTACCAGCAGCTCTGCTCCTTGACCTGTTGGATATATGCAGGGTATCCAATACCAGCAGCTCTGCTCCTTGACCTGTTGGATATATGCAGTGTATCCAATACCAGCAGCTCTGCTCCTTGACCTGTTGGATATATGCAGGGTATCCAATACCAGCAGCTCTGCTCCTTGACCTGTTGGATATATGCAGGGTATCCAATACCAGCAGCTCTGCTCCTTGACAAGTTTAGTTACTGCACAGCATCCAATACGAGCAGCTCTGCCCCTTGACCTGTTTAGTTACTGCACAGCATCCAATACCAGCAGCTCTGCTCCTTGACCTGTTGGATATATGCACAGTATCCAATACCAGAAGCTCTGCTCCTTGACCTGTTGGATATATGCACAGTATCCAATACCAGCAGCTCTGCTCCTTGACCTGTTGGATATATGCAGGGTATCCAATACCAGCAGCTCTGCTCCTTGACCTGTTTAGTTACTGCACAGTATCCAATACCAGCTGCTCTGCTCCTTGACCTGTTGGATATATGCAGGGTATCCAATACCAGCAGCTCTGCTCCTTGACCTGTTTAGTTACTGCACAGTATCCAATACCAGCAGCTCTGCTACTTGACCTGTTGGATATATGTAGGGTATCCAATACCAGCAGCTCTGCTCCTTGACCTGTTTAGTTACTGCACAGTATCCAATACCAGCAGCTCTGCTCCTTGACCTGTTGGATATATGCACAGTATCCAATACCAGCAGCTCTGCTCCGTGACCTGTTGGATATATGCAGGGTATCCAATACCAGCAGCTCTGCTCTTTGACCTGTTTAGTTACTGCACAGCATCCAATACCAGCAGCTCTGCTCCGTGACCTGTTGGATATATGCAGGGTATCCAATACCAGCAGCTCTGCTCCTTGACCTGTTTAGTTACTGCACAGCATCCAATACCAGCAGCTCTGCTCCTTGACCTGTTGGATATATGCAGGGTATCCAATACGAGCAGCTCTGCTCCTTGACCTGTTTAGTTACTGCACAGCATCCAATACCAGCAGCTCTGCTCCTTGACCTGTTTAGTTACTGCACAGCATCCAATACCAGCAGCTCTGCTCCTTGACCTGTTTAGTTACTGCACAGCATCCAATACCAGCAGCTCTGCTCCTTGACCTGTTGGATATATGCTAGGTATCCAATACGAGCAGCTCTGCTCCTTGACCTGTTGGATATATGCAGGGTATCCAATACGAGCAGCTCTGCTCCTTGACCTGTTGGATATATGCAGGGTATCCAATACCAGCAGCTCTGCTCCTTGACCTGTTGGATATATGCAGGTTATCCAATACCAGCAGCCCTGCACCTTGACCTGTTGGATATATGCAGGGTATCCAATACCAGCAGCTCTGCTCCTTGACCTGTTGGATATATGCAGGGTATCCAATACCAGCAGCTCTGCTCCTTGACCAGTTTAGTTACTGCACAGCATCCAATACCAGCAGCTCTGCTCCTTGACCTGTTTAGTTACTGCACAGCATCCAGTACCAGCAGCTCTGCTTCTTGACCTGTTGGATATATGCAGGGTATCCAATACGAGCAGCTCTGCTCCTTGACCTGTTGGATATATGCAGGGTATCCAATACGAGCAGCTCTGCTCCTTGACCTGTTTAGTTACTGCACAGCATCCAATACCAGCAGCTCTGCTCCTTGACCTGTTGGATATATGCACAGTATCCAATACGAGCAGCTCTGCTCCGTGACCTGTTGGATATATGCAGGGTATCCAATACGAGCAGCTCTGCTCCTTGACCTGTTTAGTTACTGCACAGCATCCAATACGAGGAGCTCTGCTCCTTGACCTGTTGGATATATGCAGGGTATCCAATACGAGCAGCTCTGCTCCTTGACCTGTTTAGTTACTGCACAGCATCCAATACCAGCAGCTCTACTCCTTGACCTGTTTAGTTACTGCACAGCATCCAGTACCAGCAGCTCTGCTTCTTGACCTGTTGGATATATGCAGGGTATCCAATACGAGCAGCTCTGCTCCTTGACCTGTTGGATATATGCAGGGTATCCAATACGAGCAGCTCTGCTCCTTGACCTGTTTAGTTACTGCACAGCATCCAATACCAGCAGCTCTGCTCCTTGACCTGTTGGATATATGCACAGTATCCAATACGAGCAGCTCTGCTCCGTGACCTGTTGGATATATGCAGGGTATCCAATACGAGCAGCTCTGCTCCTTGACCTGTTTAGTTACTGCACAGCATCCAATACCAGCAGCTCTGCTCCTTGACCTGTTGGATATATGCTGGGTATCCAATACGAGCAGCTCTGCTCCTTGACCTGTTGGATATATACAGGGTATCCAATACGAGCAGCTCTGCTCCTTGACCTGTTGGATATATGCAGGGTATCCAGTACCAGCAGCTCTGCTCCTTGACCTGTTGGATATATGCAGGGTATCCAATACCAGCAGCTCTGCTCCTTGACCTGTTGGATATATGCAGGGTATCCAATACCAGCAGCTCTGCTCCTTGACCTGTTGGATATATGCAGGGTATCCAATACCAGCAGCTCTGCTCCTTGACCTGTTGGATATATGCAGGGTATCCAATACCAGCAGCTCTGCTCCTTGACCAGTTTAGTTACTGCACAGCATCCAATACCAGCAGCTCTGCCCCTTGACCTGTTTAGTTACTGCACAGCATCCAATACCAGCAGCTCTGCTCCTTGACCTGTTGGATATATGCACAGTATCCAATACCAGCAGCTCTGCTCCTTGACCTGTTGGATATATGCACAGTATCCAATACCAGCAGCTCTGCTCCTTGACCTGTTGGATATATGCACAGTATCCAATACCAGCAGCTCTGCTCCTTGACCTGTTGGATATATGCAGGGTATCCAATACCAGCAGCTATGCTCCTTGACCTGTTTAGTTACTGCACAGTATCCAATACCAGCTGCTCTGCTCCTTGACCTGTTGGATATATGCAGGGTATCCAATACCAGCAGCTCTGCTCCTTGACCTGTTTAGTTACTGCACAGTATCCAATACCAGCAGCTCTGCTACTTGACCTGTTGGATATATGTAGGTTATCCAATACCAGCAGCTCTGCTCCTTGACCTGTTTAGTTACTGCACAGCATCCAATACCAGCAGCTCTGCTCCTTGACCTGTTGGATATATGCAGGGTATCCAATACGAGCAGCTCTGCTCCTTGACCTGTTTAGTTACTGCACAGCATCCAATACCAGCAGCTCTGCTCCTTGACCTGTTGGATATATGCAGGGTATCCAATTCAAGCAGCTCTGCTCCTTGACCTGTTTAGTTACTGCACAGCATCCAATACCAGCAGCTCTGCTCCTTGACCTGTTTAGTTACTGCACAGCATCCAATACCAGCAGCTCTGCTCCTTGACCTGTTGGATATATGCTAGGTATCCAATACGAGCAGCTCTGCTCCTTGACCTGTTGGATATATGCAGGGTATCCAATACGAGCAGCTCTGCTCCTTGACCTGTTGGATATATGCAGGGTATCCAATACCAGCAGCTCTGCTCCTTGACCTGTTGGATATATGCAGGGTATCCAATACCAGCAGCTCTGCTCCTTGACCTGTTGGATATATGCAGGGTATCCAATACCAGCAGCTCTGCTCCTTGACCAGTTTAGTTACTGCACAGCATCCAATACCAGCAGCTCTTCTCCTTGACCTGTTTAGTTACTGCACAGCATCCAGTACCAGCAGCTCTGCTTCTTGACCTGTTGGATATATGCAGGGTATCCAATACGAGCAGCTCTGCTCCTTGACCTGTTGGATATATGCAGGGTATCCAATACGAGCAGCTCTGCTCCTTGACCTGTTTAGTTACTGCACAGCATCCAATACCAGCAGCTCTGCTCCTTGACCTGTTGGATATATGCACAGTATCCAATACGAGCAGCTCTGCTCCGTGACCTGTTGGATATATGCAGGGTATCCAATACGAGCAGCTCTGCTCCTTGACCTGTTTAGTTACTGCACAGCATCCAATACGAGGAGCTCTGCTCCTTGACCTGTTGGATATATGCAGGGTATCCAATACGAGCAGCTCTGCTCCTTGACCTGTTTAGTTACTGCACAGCATCCAATACCAGCAGCATTGCTCCTTGACCTGTTTAGTTACTGCACAGCATCCAATACCAGCAGCTCTGCTCCTTGACCTGTTGGATATATGCAGGGTATCCAATACCAGCAGCTCTGTTCCTTGACCTGTTGGATATATGCAGGGTATCCAATACGAGCAGCTCTGCTCCTTGACCTGTTGGATATATGCAGGGTATCCAATACGAGCAGCTCTGCTCCTTGACCTGTTTAGTTACTGCACAGCATCCAATACCAGCAGCTCTGCTCTTTGACCTGTTGGTTATATGCAGGGTATCCAATACGAGCAGCTCTGCTCCTTGATCTGTTTAGTTACTGCACAGCACCCAATACCAGCAGCTCTGCTCCTTGACCTGTTGGATATATGCAGGGTATCCAATACGAGCAGCTCTGCTCCTTGACCTGTTGGATATATGCAGGGTATCCAATATGAGCAGCTCTGCTCCTTGATCTGTTTAGTTACTGCACAGCATCCAATACCAGCAGCTCTGCTCCTTGACCTGTTGGATATGTGCAGGGTATCCAATACCAGCAGCTCTGTTTCTTGACATGTTTGTTATAAGTGCAGTTTCTAATATAAGCAGCTATTTTCCTTTACACTGATGCAGGTAATTCTTTCTGCCCCAATTTTAGGCGCAATATGATGCAGACACGCTCCGTCCTCCAACAATGAAGCAATACCTTTGCCTACGGTTTCTGCTTGTCTCCTCCCAGTTGGATCTTCTCTTGCCACGGCTGCTTGAAATCTTAACCCAGGGTATGCGTGGGTGTGTACAGAGAAACACACAAACGCCATCTTGGAACACTTTTATTCACTATTTAAAATAATACTTTAGGTTTTCCAATCACTTTTAAATGCTTCCCATAATACTTAGTCTTTACCAAGACCGAAGATTTTTAACTACAGCTAAGCATTCAACCCGCTAGCATGTTCGCCACCAATTAACACAACTCGACGAGAACGTCGTCCTTTCCTCGCCAGGCACTCAGGATAGATGATCTACCCACGCTGCTACAAGCAAAACCAACGCCACAACTTCCCCTCTCACCCCAAACTTAGCGTCATTATGCTTAGAGAGTGGCCTTCATCAGGCTAAGTCCAGCTGTACTCGACTGTTTACTAGGAAAAACTTGCTTCAATGGTATTTACCCTTTCTACCTGGGGCTGGTCCCCAAATAACAAAACTGTGCCTGTCTTGTCATTCTGTCGCTTTTACAGTCAACAATTTTCACAATGCTTCTCCTTTTTATCCATACACTGATTTTAAATATATTATTACTTATTTTATATCGCTATCCTTCTCAGAATATTATGATAATTATTGCCTTTATAATTCCGTCTTCAACATGTTTAGTATATGCACAGTTTCCAATACCAGCAGATCTGTTCCTTGACCTGTTTAGTATATGCCCAGATCCAATACCAGCAGCTCTTTTCCTTGAACCGTTTGTTATAAGAGCAGTATCCAATACCAGCAGCTCTGTTCCCTGACTTGTTTAGTATATGCCCAGATCCAATACCAGCAGATCTGTTCCGTGAATTGCTTAGTATGTGCACGGTTTCCAATACCAGCAGCTCTGTTCCTTGAACTGTTTAGTATGTGCATAGCATCCAACACGAGCACGTATGTTCCCTGATATGTTTAAAATATGCACAGCATCCAATGCCAGCAGCTCTGCTCATGACCTGTTTAGTTAGTGCACAGCATCCAATACCAGCAGCTCTGCTCCTTGACCTGTTGGATATATGCAGAGTATCCAAAACCAGCAGCTCTGTTCCCTGACCTGTTTGTTATATGCAATTGTTCCAATACCACCAGCTCTGCTCCTTGCCATCTTTGTTATATCCACAGTATCCAATACCAGCGGCTCTGTTCCTTGACCTGTTTAGTATATGCCCAGATCCAATACCAGCAGCTCTGTTCCTTGACCTGTTTAGTATATGCCCAGATCCAATACCAGCAGCTCTGTTCCCTGACCTGTTTAGTATATGCCCAGATCCAATACCAGCAGCTCTGTTCCCTGACCTGTTTGTTATATGCACATTTTCCAATACCAGCAGCTCTGCTCCTTGCAGTGTGCGATATCTCCACAGCATCCAATACCAGCAGCTCTGTTCCTTGACCTATTTAGTATATGCACAGTTTCCAATACCAGCAGCTCTGTTCCTTGACCTATTTAGTATATGCACAGTTTCCAATACCAGCAGCTCTGTTCCTTGACCTATTTAGTATATGCACAGTTTCCAATACCAGCAGCTCTGTTCCTTGACCTATTTAGTATATGCACAGTATCCAATACCAGCAGCTCTGATCCTTGACCTGCTTAGTATACGATCAGCATCTAATACCAGCAGCCATGTTACTTGACCTGTTTATAATATGCACAGTTTAAAATACCAGCAGCTCTTCCCTTCACCACTTAGGTATATGCACAGCATCCAATACCAGCAGCTCTGTTCCTTGACCTTCTGAGTATATGTGTAGTTTCCAATACCAGCAGCTCTTTTCCTTGACCCTTTTAGTATATGCACAGTTTCCAATACCAGCAGCTCTGATCCTTGACCCTTTTAGTATATGCACAGCATCCAATACCAGCAGCCTTGTTACTTGACCCTTTTAGTATATGCACAGTTTCTAATACCAGCAGCTCTGATCCTTGACCCTTTTAGTATATGCACAGCATCCAATACCAGCAGCCTTGTTACTTGACCTATTTAGTATATGCACAGTTTCCAATACCAGCAGCTCTGATCCTTGACCTGCTTAGTATACGATCAGCATCTAATACCAGAAGCCATGTTACTTGACCTGTTTATAATATGCACAGTTTAAAATACCAGCAGCTCTTTTCCTTGACCCTTTTAGTATATGCACAGCATCCAATACCAGCAGCTCTGTTCCTTGACCTATTTAGTATATGCACAGCATCCAATACCAGCAGCTCTGTTCCTTGACCTATTTAGTTTATGCACAGCATCCAATACCATCAGCTCTGTTCCTTGACCTATTTAGTATATGCACAGCATCCAATACCAGCAGCTCTGTTCCTTGACCTGCTTAGTATACGATCAGCATCCAATACCAGCAGCCATGTTACTTGACCTGTTTATAATATGCACAGTTTAAAATACCAGCAGCTCTTCCCTTCACCACTTAGGTATATGCACAGCATCCAATACCAGCAGCTCTGTTCCTTGACCTTCTGAGTATATGTGTAGTTTCCAATACCAGCAGCTCTTTTCCTTGACCCTTTTAGTATATGCACAGCATCCAATACCAGCAGCCTTGTTACTTGACCCTTTTAGTATATGCACAGTTTCCAATACCAGCAGCTCTGATCCTTGACCCTTTTAGTATATGCACAGCATCCAATACCAGCAGCCTTGTTACTTGACCCTTTTAGTATATGCACAGTTTCCAATACCAGCAGCTCTGATCCTTGACCCTTTTAGTATATGCACAGCATCCAATACCAGCAGCCTTGTTACTTGACCTATTTAGTATATGCACAGTTTCCAATACCAGCAGCTCTGTTCCTTGACCTGCTTAGTATACGATCAGCATCCAATACCAGCTAGATTAGATTAGATTAGATTAGATTGTATTCTGTGAGTTCACTAGCAGCCATAAAGACTTGTGAACATAGAACATGTCAAGGAAATGTACAAAAATTATATATAAACATAAATATTACATAGAATATGGAACATTTGAAATAAAATACAAATACTATATGCGTGTTAAGGAAATGTACAATAAAGTTACATATATACATAAATATTACATAGTATACAGAACATTTAAAATAAAATAAGGACATATTATATACAAAATGAAACAAATCAAGTGTAATTTATTACAGAGTTGTATACCTCCTTACTGTTATAAGGTTAACATATGTATAGGCAAGAACAGTTATTTTAACATTCACTAGGATTTTACCTTTGTTAGTCTGATCATTTTGTTCTATTTGATGTGTAATGCATAGCATTTACTGTCAGTTCTTAATATACATACATTTAAATAGCTTCATTAATTCTAGAGCAGATATCAAATATGACTGGCAATTGTCATTAATATTTACTAATACTACTTACAGAGCTATATAAGTAGTATCAGTAGGATAATTTGTCATTAAGATAATCTTGTACAGAATAATATGCTTTTGAGCATAGGTACTCTTTAACAGCAGTTTTAAAGACATTGAAGTTGTCAACTTTTCTCTTAAGATCATTAGGGAGAGTATTAAAGATTTTTATGGTCTCATAATATACACCTTTCTGGAAGCAAGAAAGCTTTGTACTGGGACGATGGATGTTACCCTTTTGTCTAGTGTTTATCTCATGAATTTCCATGTTTGTAATAAATGTGGTTCGATTGCATACATAGAATTTTAAGATTGAAAATATATACATGCAAGGTAGGGTTAATGACTTTAGTCTTCTAAAAAGATGTTTGCAAGAGTGTCTGCTATGAGTGCTGGAAATGATTCTGATAGCCTTCTTTTGCATGAGGAATATTCGTTGACTTTCTACCGAATTTCCCCAAAATAATATTCCATATTCAATGATAGAGTTAAAATATGCATAGTATACTAATTTAAGTGTATCTATAGAACTGACATTTACCAATGCTCGGATAGCATAACATGCAGAACTGAGTTTGGGTATGATATACCTAATGTGAACTTTCCAATCTAAATATCTGTCTACTTGGAGGCCCAGAAATTTAATGTTGTCTATTTGTTCTAGTGACATGTCATTAATCCCAATTTCTATTGGTGTGTGTAGTGATGGATGGGTTATAAATTTAACAACTTTTGTTTTGTCTAAATTTACAGATAATTTGTTAGCTTTAAACCAGTGTGACATACAGTTCAAAACATAATTCAATTTAATTACACACTCATTCAAGTTTTTACTAGTCACCAGAACACTCGTGTCATCAGCAAACAGAATTATACTTGCAATATCCTTTATATAAAGTGATAGGTCATTTATATAGATCAAGAATAATAAAGGTCCTAGGACTGAACCTTGGGGCACTCCATGTGTTACTGTTTTCCATTTTGATGTCTGTTTTCCAAATTCAATATCATTGACAACTTCAACACTTTGTTTTCTTTCATTTAGATATGATACAAACCAACTTAGAGTTTCATTTTTTAGTCCATAGAATTTCAATTTTGCTATCAGAATATCATGATTAACACAGTCAAATGCCTTTGCTAAGTCACAAAAAATCCCACCTACATGTATTTTTTTGTTTAATGCAGTTAACACTTCATGAGTAAGTTTATAAGTTGCATTATTGGTCGACATTCCTTTTCTGAACCCGAACTGATCCCTGACAAGTATGTTGTTACATTCAAGGTATTTATAAAGTCTATTAAACATCACCTTTTCAAGAACCTTTGAGAAAATTGGCAAGAGAGATATTGGTCTATAATTTGAAACATTATTGCGTTTGCCTTTCTTGAAAAGTGGTTTAACAATGGAAAATTTCATTCTGTCAGGGAAAATTCCTGACCTTAGTGACTCATTGCACAAATAACTAAGGGGAGTGGAAATTTGAGATGAGCATGATTTTAAGACTTTTATTGTTATTTCATCATAACCAGAAGAGTTTTTTGTTTTGAAAGAGTTAATAATTTTGTTTATTTCAGAAGGTGTTGTCAGGCTAACTTTAAATTCAGGCACTTCATTAGTGAAATTTGATCTTAGAAATTCCAAAGCTGCCTCTTTACTTCCAAAATTAATACTAATTTTGTTTGTTACATCCAAAAAGAATTTGTTAAATATTTCTGCAACTTCATGAGGTTTACTAATTTCTTGATTATCAATGTTTAGTGTTATTAAGTCATTTTGTAATGAGGATTTACCGGCTTCTCTTTTTATTATATTCCAAGTAGTTTTTATTTTATTGTCAGAGAGTTGAATCTGTTTATTGTAATGCAATATTCTAGCCGCTTTTATTACCTTCTTTAGAAGCTTACAATATTTTTTGAAGTAGTGTTTTAAATCTATATTATTACTAACTCTTACTTGCTCATATAATTCTCTTTTACGTCTACATGACGTCCTAATTCCTAAAGTGATCCAGGCGTTCTCTCTTTTGAAGTTAGATATTTTGTTTAACTTGACCGGGAAGCAAGCTTCAAAGTGGGTTTTGAAACACTGAAGAAAGATGTTATATTTATTATTGGTTCCATTCGTTTGGTAAGTTTGATTCCATGACTCAAGTTCAAGTATTTTGCTAAACTCACTCAGAGTATTTTCATTTATTTCCCTAGATTTCTGATAAGTATATTTAGGTTTGGATTTTAAATTTAACTTTTTAATGTGTAGAACTTGTGCATCGTGATCCGACAGGCCATTAGATTTTGATGAGACAGTGCAAAAATTAATGCTATCTGAGTTTACAAATATATTATCTATAGCTGTAGAGGAGCTGTTTTGGATTCTTGTTGGAAAGTTTACTGTATGTGACATGTGGTATGTTGTAAGTAAAGTGCTGAGTTGTTCCCTTTGAGGACTAGATTTCAAATAATCAACATTTATATCACCACATATGATTAATTCTCTTTTTGGTTTGAATAAAAATTTTAGAAGATGTTCAAGTTGCTTTCTGAATATTTCAAAATTGCCTAAGGGAGATCGATAAAGGGCTACTATAGTTAAATTCAATTTACCTTCATTTAGCTGAACTGCACAGAGTTCAAGGTTTTGTTCACTACAAAACTTGGATAAATCCAAAACTTCATAAGTCACATCATTTCTGACATATATACAAACCCCACCTTTATGTAAGATTTTTCTTGAAAACTCTGCTGCTAAAGAGTACCCATACAGTAAAATTGGCAGAAATTCCTGTTGTGTCAAGTGGTGTTCGGATAAACACAAGATGTGTGGCAGTGAGTTTTCAGTATTAAGACTAATAGTAAGTTCATCTACTTTGTTTCTTAAGCCTCTTATATTCTGATGAAATACAGACAGGCAGTTTTTATTTTTATTATTATCATTATTACTATTGATGTCAGAAGCATTATTTCTATAGTTACTTGTGGATACAGAGGTATTTGGGATGGTTATCTCAATTTGCTTTAAGTGTCGATGATTATGTTGACTATGGGACATACTTAACCTAAAAAAGACCTCCTACTAGTGACAACAGGAATTTTACCCTTAATTCTGTCAGCAATAAGAAGAGAAAGCTTCTCTTTGCCTCTAGAATTTAGGTGTAGGCCATGAGAGGTATAACCATTCCTGCCTATACCGTCGACATCTATCATACACATGTGAGATGCAGCAGGACTTAACAAGGCACGCTCAAGTCTCAGATTCATATCCCTCACCCTCCAATGAAGCTGAGGCTTGTCATGCCTATGTAAAAGACCCACTACCTTCACATTAGTATGGCTGCTGGTCTCACTGATGTCACACAGATCCTTTTCAATAATATAGCTACTATTTCTATCCAGGCTATTCCCTGGCCCACCCACTATCACTACATGATCCCTCTTGGTAAAACCTGCAGTTAGCTTTACCAGGTCTTCAGTGACATCAGAGAGCGCAGCACTGGGTTTAACTATGCCTACTACATCATAATCACACCCCAAGTCCCGTTTGAGCAGGGATGCTATGCCCCTCCCATGACTACTCCCAAGCAACAAGACCTTGCTTTTTGTGTGATTTACAGATTCATCTAAGACCTGCTCTTGGGGATTTGTGGCCTGATCAACATTCAGCGTTTCAAGAACACTGAATCTGTTGCTCAGTTGGACAAGATGTTGATCATCAGCAGAGAAATGCCTTTTCCTCCTGAGATTCTTCTTAGAAACCATCCTGAAGTCCTGAAAGTTATTAGCCAAAATATTTGAAGCCGAAACAGTGCTTCTAGTTTATTTTTGAAAAATTCTAGTTCTTTTCTCAGGTTGGAAATGGTTTCCTCGTGCTTTCTGACCAGTGCCTTATACTTACAAAGTTCACAAAACCACTCCGCACAATTACTCACATTCTCACTAACAATGTTCGCACACGCCCAGTGAAACCAAAACTTACATCCTGCACAGAAAACACCCTGGCTAACCCTCCGG
Organism: Deroplatys truncata; assembly: GCA_030765065.1. NCBI lineage: Eukaryota > Metazoa > Arthropoda > Insecta > Mantodea > Mantidae > Deroplatys > Deroplatys truncata. Next base: position 7,750,154 of record CM060978.1, read on the forward strand.
CGACAAGCACCACAATTACCACTAAGATCACACGATTTACCACTCATTATTAGCACACTGCACTGACAGACACAATAAAGCTAAACTAACACCATCAGAAGATTAGTACAATCTGCAAGCACTTATGTTACGACTACAATGTTTACTACAGTTATACCAATTTATAATACACCTACAGCTTTATATCTTAATAAGTTACTCTACAACACACACACACGCACAGAAATCACATACAATTACAAAAAGATAATCTAACACACGTCTACCTTACTTAAACCACTAGTAACGCACCAAAACACTTATTTCACTTCTTAAACTACTGGTAATACACCAAGCACTAATTTCACCTTTTAAACCACTAGTAATGCACTAAGTAATTTCCTAATTAAGCACAAACACAAGTCACTGATCGTCCAAAGACAGAAAACACGAAAAAATAGGCTATACAAACACAAACAGATCAATTCAATATGGCGGACGTAAACAGCTGATATTAACACATGGTATTATTTGTTTTTTTTACACTACAATGTATAATAAAAATATATTCTTATGTGAAAGCAGCAGCTCTGTTCCTTGACGTGTTTAGTATACGATCAGTTTCCAATACCAGCAGCTCTGTTCCTTGACCTATTTAGTATATGCACAGCATCCAATACCAGCAGCTCTGCTCCTTGACCTGTTTAGTATATGATCAGCATCCAATACCAGCAGCTCTGTTCCTTGACCTGTTTAGTATATGCACAGCATCCAATACGAGCAGCTCTGCTCCTTGACCTGTTTAGTATATGATCAGCATCCAATACCAGCAGCTCTGCTCCTTGACCTGTTTAGTATATGCACAGCATCCAATACGAGCAGCTCTGTTCCTTGACCTGTTTAGTATACGATCAGCATCCAATACCAGCAGCTCTGTTCCTTGACCTGCTTAGTATACGATCAGCATCCAATACCGGCAGCTCTGTTCCTTGACCTGCTTAGTATACGATCAGCATCCAATACGAGCAGCTCTGTTCCTTGACCTGTTTAGTATATGCACAGTATCCAATACCAGCAGCTCTGCTCCTTGACCTGCTTAGTATATGCACAGTATCCAATACCAGCAGCTCTGTTCCTTGACCTGCTTAGTATATGCACAGTATCCAATACCAGCAACTCTGCTCCTTGACCTGCTTAGTATATGCACAGCATCCAATACCAGCAGCTCTGTTCCTTGACCTATTTAGTATATGCACAGCATCCAATACCAGCAGCTCTGTTCCTTGACCTATTTAGTATATGCACAGCATCCAATACCAGCAGCTCTGTTCCTTGACCTGCTTAGTATACGATCAGCATCTAATACCAGCAGCCATGTTACTTGACCTGTTTATAATATGCACAGTTTAAAATACCAGCAGCTCTTTTCCTTGACCCTTTTAGTATATGCACAGCATCGAATACTAGCAGCTCTGTTCCTTGTCCTTTTTTTGTATATGCACAGCATCCAATACTAGCAGCTCTGTTCCTTGTCCTTTTTACTTTCTCTACTACGTATAGTAAGTAGGGGAAGTATTGCATTCCACCCAAAAATTCGATACCGAGATTTCACCGGAAATACATGTTTTGAGACCTCCTGAATCCAAAAAAAGAATTTTTGGAAACATGTCCGTGTGTGTGTCTGTGTGTCTGTGTGTGTGTGTGTCTGTGTGTGTGTCTGTGTGTGTGTCTGTGTGTGTGTGAACAGCATAACTCAAAAACGAACAGTCGGATAAGCACCAAACTTGGTATTTAGGTTCAGTATCTTCCAGAGATGCGACACGAAGGTTTTCAAGAAAATCCCCCCACCCCAAACTACCCTTTACATGGAAGATTTTTCGAAAATTTTAATTTTCTCAAAAATGGCTCTAACGATTTTGATGAAAATATCATATGTTTAAGATAATGTCATGGGAAATGAAATGTATATCTCGAATTTTCTGGGAATGTCTCTAAAAGTATTCTTTATTGTGAACAACTTTTGCATAACTGGTAAACCATAAGAGATACACAAAATGTTACTACACAAAAAGTGTAGATCGCGTTAAAATACACAACTTATGTCATATACATTTCTTTTGTTGAGTGAACCGTTTTGGAGATATTGCTTGTTATTTCCTTAAATTTTCCAATACTTATACTTTTTCTCAAATTCGTTATTCATTTTTTTTATGTCCTGGACATGCAAAGAGAATGGAATGCACCACATAGCAACCAGCGTTAAAATATTTGACTATCGCTTAAAAGCTACCATATTCCCCTTGCATCTACAAGAAAATTACCAATAAGATTGACATATCGATATCTCGATTAACATGAAGCATATGGAGAATAGGCGTTTTTTAAAAATAGTGTGTACAAGAGTAGAGAAAGTCATGTGAGTGTAACACATCAGATTTTTTGTATATGCACAGCATCCAATACCAGCAGCTCTGTCCCTTGACCTGTTTCGTGTATGCACAGTATCCAATACCGGCAGCTTAGCTCCTTGACCTGTTAAGTTTATGCACAGCATCCACTACTAGCACCTCTGTTTCTTGACCTTTTTAGTTTATTTACTGTATCCAATACCAGCAGCTCTGCTCCTTGACCTCTTTAGTTTATGTACAACATCCAATACCAGCAGCCCTGTTCCTTGACCTTTTTAGTTTATTTACCGTATCCAATACCAGCAGCTCTGTTACTTGACCTTTTTAGTTTATTTATTGTATCCCATACCAGCAGCTCTGCTCCTTGAACTGTTCAGTACATGTACAGTATCCAATACCAGCAGCTCTGCTCTTTGACCTCTTAGTAATCTACAGTATCCAATACCAGCAGCTCTGCTCCTTGACCTGTTGGATATATGCAGGGTATCCAATACGAGCAGCTCTGCTCCTTGACCTGTTTAGTTACTGCACAGCATCCAATATCAGCAGCCTTGTTACTTGACCGGTTTAGTATATGCTCAGTATCCAATACCAGCAGCTCTGTTCCTTGACATATGTAGTATATGCACAGCATCCCAATACCAGCAGCACTGTTCGCATATCTGTTTAGTATATGTACAGTTTCCAATTCCAGGAGCTTTGTTTCTTGACTTGTTTGTTACATGCACAGTATTATATACCATCAACACTGTTCCTTGACCTGTTTAGAATATGCACAGTATCGAATACCAGCAGCTCTGTTACATGACCTGGTTAGTGTATGCACAGTTTCCAATACCAGCAGCTCTGTTACTTGACCTGGTTAGTGTATGCACAGTATCCAATACGAGCACCTCTGCTCCTTGACCTCTTTAGTATATGCACTACATCCAATACCAGCAGCTCTCCTCCTTGACCTGTTTAGTATGTGTACAGCATTCAATACCAGCAGCTCTGCTCCATGACCTGTTTAGTTTACGTACAGCATACAATACCAGCAGCTCTGTTCCGTGACATGTTTAGTATATGCACAGTATCCAATACCAGCAGGTTTTGCTCCTTGACCTCTTTAGTATATGTGCAGCATCCAATACCAGCAGCCCTCCTCCTTGACCTCATAAGTATATGTACAGCATCTAATACCAACAGCTTTGTTCCTTGACCTTTTCACTATATGCCCGTTTCCAATACCAGCAGGTCTGTTACTTAAACCTTTTTAGTATATGCACAGTATCCAATACCAGCAGTTCTTGCTCCTTGACCTCTTTAGGATATGTGCAGCATCCAATACAGCAGCTCCCCTCCTTGACCTCATAAGTATATGTACAGCATCTAATAGCAGCAGCTTTGTTCCTTGACGTGTTCACTATATGCACGTATCCAATACCAGCAGGTCTGTTACATGACCTTTTTAGTATATGCACAGCATTCAATACCAGCAGCTCTGTTCCTTGACCTGTTTAGTATATGCACAGTATCCAATACCAGCAGCTCTGTTCCTTGATCTGTTTCGTATATGCACAGTATCCAATACCAGCAGCTCTGTTCCTTGACCTGTTTAGTGTATGCACGTATCCAATACCAGCAGCTCTGTTCCTTGATCTGTTTGTTATATGCACATTTTCCAATAACAGCTCCTCTGCTCCTTGACCTGTTTGGTTAATACACAGTTGCCAATACCAACAGCTCTCCTCCCTTACGTGTTTATTATATCCAAAGTTTCCAATACTAGCAGTTCTCTTCCTTGTGTAGTATATGCAGTTTCCAGTACAGGCAGCTCTGTTCCTTGACTATTTGTTATATGCGCAGTATCCAATAGCAGCAGTTATGTTACTTGACCTGTTTTAGTATATGCAGAGCATCCAAATCCATGAGCTTATCTCCATGACCTTTTTATTATATGCACAACATCCAATACCAGCAGCTCTGCTCTTTGACCTGTTTAGTATATGCACAGCATCCAATACCAGCGCCTCTGTTCCTTGACCTGTATGTTATATGCACGTTTTCCAATTACAGCAGCTGTGTTCCTTAACCTGTATGTTATATGCACATTTTCCACTACCAGCAGCTCTGTTCCTTCGGCTGTTTTTTATATGCACATTTTCCAATTACAGGAGCTCTACTCCTTAATCTGTTTTTTTAATAAACAGTTTCCCAAACCAGCAGCTCTGTTCCTTTACCGCTTTAGTTAATGCACACCATCCAATACCAGCAGCTTTGTTCCTTGACGTGTTTGTTGTATGTGCAGTTTCCAATACCAGCAGCTCTGTTCCTTGACATGTTATTTATCTCCACAGTATCCAATACCAGCACCTCTGTTTGTAACCTGTTTAGCATATGCACACTATCCAATACCAGAAGCTCTGTTCCTTGACCTGTTTTGTATATGCACAGAAGCCAATACCAGCACCTGTGTGCCTTGACCTGTTTAGTATACGCATACTCTCCAATACCAGAAGCTCTGTGGCTTGACCTGTTAAGTATATACACAGTTTCCAATAGCAGCAGCTCTGCTCCTTGACTGTTTTAGTGTATGCACAACATCCAATACCAACAGTTCTGTTCCTTGACATGTTTAGTATATGCACAGCATCCAATACCAACAGTTTATCTCCATGAATTTTTTAGTATATGCACAGCATCCAATTCGTACAGCTCTGTTCCTTGACATGTTTAGTATATGCACAACATCCAATACCAACAGTTTATATCCATGACCATTGTAGTTTATGCACAATATCCAATACCAACAGCTCTGTTCCTTGACATGTTTAGTATATGCACAGTTTCCACTGCCAGCAGCTCTGTTCCTTGACCTGTTTAGTATATGCACTGTTTCCAATACAAGCAGCTCTGCTCCTTACCTGCTTAGTATATGCAGTTTCCAATACGAGCAGCTCTGCTCCTTGACCTATTTAGTATATGCAGTTTCCAATGCCAGCAGCTCTGCTCCTTGACCTGGTTAGTATATGCACTGTTTCCAATACGAGCAGCTCTGCTCCTTGACCTATTTAGTATATGCAGTTTCCAATGCCAGCAGCTCTATTCCTTTACTGTTTGTTATGTTCACAGTATCCAATACCAGCAGCTCTGCTCCTTGACCTGTTTTGTTTATGGAGAGCATTTAATACCAGCAGCTCTGTTCCTTGACCTTTTGAGTATATGCACAGCATCCAATATCAGCAGCTCTGTTCCTTGACGTGTTTAGTATATGCACAGTTTCCTATTCCAGCAGCCTTGCTCATTGACCTTTTTAGTATATCCACAGCATCCAATACCAGCCGCTGTGTTCCTTGACCTGTTTAGTATATGCACAGTATCCCATACCAGCAGCTCTGTTTCTTGACATGTTTAGTATATGCACAGTATCCAATACCAGCAGCTCTGTTCCTTGACCTATTTGATGTAAGTGCAGTATCCAATACCAGCAGCTCTTTTGGTTGACCATTTTGTTATAAGTACAGTTTCCAATACCAGCAGCCTTGTTCCTTTACCTGTTTGTTATAAGCGCAGTATCCAATACCAGCACCTCTGTTCCTTGACCTGTTTGTTATCTCCACAGTATCCAATACCAGCACCTCTGTTTGTTGACCTGTTTAGCATATGCACAGTATCCAACACCAGCACCTCTGTTGACCTGTTTAGTATATGCACAGTATCCAATACCAGTACCTGTGTTCCTTGTCCTGTTTAGCATATGCACAGTTTCCAATAGCAGCAGTTTTGCTCCTTGACCTTTTTAGTATATGCAAAGTATCCAATACCAGAAGCTCTGCTCCTTGACCTGTTTGTTATCTCCACAGTATCCTATACCAGCACCTCTGCTCCTTGACCTGTTTGCTATCTCCACAGTATCCAATTCCAGTACCTCTGTTTGTTGACCTGTTTAGTATATGCACAGTATCCAATACCAGCACCTCTGTTTGTTGACCTGTTTAGTATATGCACACTATCCAATACCAGAAGCTCTGTTCCTTGACCTGTTTTGTATATGCACAGAAGCCAATACCAGCACCTGTGTTCCTTGACCTGTTTAGTATACGCATACTCTCCAATACCAAAAGCTCTGTGGCTTGACCTGTTAAGTATATACACAGTTTCCAATAGCAGCAGCTCTGCTCCTTGACTGTTTTAGTGTATGCACAACATCCAATACCAACAGGTCTGTTCCTTGACATGTTTAGTATATGCACAGCATCCAATACCAACAGTTTATCTCCATGAATTTTTTAGTATATGCACAGCATCCAATTCGTACAGCTCTGTTCCTTGACATGTTTAGTATATGCACAACATCCAATACCAACAGTTTATATCCATGACCATTGTAGTTTATGCACAATATCCAATACCAACAGCTCTGATCCTTGACATGTTTAGTATATGCACAGTTTCCACTGCCAGCAGCTCTGTTCCTTGACCTGTTTAGTATATGCACTGTTTCCAATACAAGCAGCTCTGCTCCTTACCTGCTTAGTATATGCAGTTTCCAATACGAGCAGCTCTGCTCCTTGACCTATTTAGTATATGCAGTTTCCAATGCCAGCAGCTCTGCTCCTTGACCTGGTTAGTATATGCACTGTTTCCAATACGAGCAGCTCTGCTCCTTGACCTATTTAGTATATGCAGTTTCCAATGCCAGCAGCTCTATTCCTTTACTGTTTGTTATGTTCACAGTATCCAATACCAGCAGCTCTGCTCTTTGACCTGTTTTGTTTATGGAGAGCATCTAATACCAGCAGCTCTGTTCCTTGAACTTTTGAGTATATGCACAGCATCCAATATCAGCAGCTCTGTTCCTTGACGTGTTTAGTATATGCACTGTATCCAATACCAGCAGCTCTGTTCCTTGACCTTTTTGGTATATGCACAGCATCCAATATCAGCAGCCTTGTTACTTGACCGGTTTAGTATATGCTCAGTATCCAATACCAGCAACTGTGTTCCTTGACCTTGTTTAGTATATGCACAGAATCTAATACCAGCAGCTCTGTTACTTGACCTGTTTAGTATACGCAGTGTTTCCAATACCAGCAGCTCTTCTCCTTGACCTGTTAGGTATATGCACAGCATTCAATGCCAGCCTCTCTGCTCCTTGTCCTTTCTAGTATATGCACAGCATCCAATAGCAGCAACTCTGTTCCTTGACCTTTCTAGTATATGCACAGCATCCAATACCAGCAGCTCTGTTCCTTGACCTATTTGTTTTAAGCGGAGTTTTCCATTAACACCAGCTCTGCTCTTTGACCTGTTTTTTTATATGCACAGCATCCATTACCAGCAGCTTTGTTGCTTGACCTGTTTAGTATACGCAGTGTTTCCAATACTAGCAGCTCTTCTCCTTGACCTGTTAGGTATATGCACAGCATTCAATACCAGCCTCTCTGCTCCTTGTCCTTTCTAGTATATACACAGCATCCAATAGCAGCAACTCTGTTCCTTGACCTTTTTAGTATATGCACAGTTTCCAATACCAGCAGCTCAGCTCCTTGACCTGTTTAGTATATGCACAGTATACAAGTAGCTCTGTTGCTTTACCTGTTTATAATATGAACAATTTCCAACACCAGCAGCTCTTTTCCTTGACTGTTTGTTATATGCACATTTTCCAATAACAGCACCTATGCTCCTTGAACTGTTTGGTTAATATACAGTTGCCAATACCAACAGCACTGCTCCCTGACGTGTTTGTTATATAGACTGTATCCAATACTAGCAGCTCTCTTCCTTGAGCTGTGTGGTATATGCACAGTTTCCAATACAGGCAGCTCTGTTCCTTGACTATTTGTTATATGCACAGTATCCAATACCAGCAGTTATGTTACTTGACCTGTTTAGTATATGCAGAGCATCCAATACCAGCAGCTTATCTCCATGACCTTTTTAGTATATACACAACAACCAATACTGGCAGCTCTGCTCCTTGACCTGTTTAGTATATGTACAACATCCAATACCAGCAGCACTTTTCCTTGACCTGTATGTTATTTGCACCTTTTACAATTACAGCAGCTCCGCTCCTTGAACTTTTTTTTTAATACACAGTTTCCATACCAACAGCTCTGTTTCTTGTCCTGTTTGTTATATGCACAATTTCCAATTAAAGCAGCTCTGTTCCTTGGCCTGTTTTTTTAATACACAGTTTCCAAAACCAGCAGCTCTTTTCCTTTACCTGTTTAGTTAATGCACACCATCCAATATCAGCAGGTTTGTTCCTTGACCTGTTTGTTATAAGTGCAGTTTCCTATACCAGCAGCTCTGTTCCTTGACCTGTTTGTGATCTCCACAGTATCCAATACCAGCACCTCTGTTTGTTGACCTGTTTAGTATATGCACAGTATCCAATACCAGAAGCTCTGTTCCTTGACCTGTTTCGTATATGCAACGTTTCCAATACCAGCAGTTCTGTTGGTTGACCTGTGTTTTATATGCACAGTTTCCTATATCAGCAGCTCTGTTCCTTGACCTGTTTGTTATCTCCACAGTATCCAATACCAGCACCTCTGTTCCTTGACCTGTTTGTTATCTCCACAGTATCCAATACCAGCACCTCTGTTTGTTGACCTGTTTAGCATATGCACAGTATCCAACACCAGCACCTCTGTTGACCTGTTTAGTATATGCACAGTATCCAATACCAGCGCCTCTGTTCCTTGTCCTGTTTAGCATATGCACAGTTTCCAATAGCAGCAGTTTTGCTCCTGGACCTTTTTAGTATATGCAAAGTATCCAATACCAGAAGCTCTGCTCCTTGACCTGTTTGTAATCTCCACAGTATCCAATACCAGCACCTCTGCTCCTTGACCTGTTTGTTATCTCCACAGTATCCAATACCAGTACCTCTGTTTGTTGACCTGTTTAGTATATGCACAGTATCCAATACCAGCACCTCTGTTTGTTGACCTGTTTAGTATATGCACAACATCCAATACCAGAAGCTCTGCTCCTTGACCTGTTTAGTATATGCACAACATCCAATACCAGAAGCTCTGCTCCTTGACCTGTTTAGTATATGCACAACATCCAATACCAGAAGCTCTGCTCCTTGACCTGTTTAGTATATGCACAACATCCAATACCAGAAGCTCTGCTCCTTGACCTGTTTAGTATATGCATAACATCCGATACCAGCAGCTCTGCTCCTTGACCTGTTTAGTATATGCACAACATCCAATACCAGCAGTTCTGTTGGTTGACCTGTTTAGTATATGCAACGTTTCCAATACCAGCACTTCTGTTGGTTGACCTGTTTAGTATATGCAACGTTTCCAACACCAGCAGTTCTGTTGGTTGACCTGTCTTTATATGCAGAGTATCCAATACCATCAGCAGTGTTCCTTGACTTGTTTAGTATATGCTCGTATCCACTGCCAGCAGGTCTGTTACATGACTTTTTAGTATATGCACAGTTTCCTATTCCAGCAGCCTTGCTCATTGACAGTTTTAGTATATGCACAGCATCCAATACCAGCCGCTGTGTTCCTTCACCTTTTTAGTATATGCACAGTTTCCAATACCAGCAGCTCAGCTCCTTGACCTGTTTAGTATATGCACAGTATCCAATACCAGCACCTCTGTTTGTTGACCTGTTTAGTATATGCACAGTATCCTATACTAGCACCTCTGTTCCTTGACCTGTTTAGTATATGCACAGTTTCCAATAGCAGCAGTTTTGCTCCTTAACCTGTTTGGTATATGCACAACATCCAATACCAGAAGCTCTGCTCCTTGACCAGTTTAGTATATGCACAGTATCCAATACCAGAAGCTCTGCTCCTTGACCTGTTTAGTATATGCACAACATCCAATACCAGAAGCTCTGCTCCTTGACCTGTTTAGTATATGCACAACATCCGATACCAGAAGCTCTGCTCCTTGACCTGTTTAGTATATGCACAACATCCAATACCAGAAGCTCTGCTACTTGACCTGTTTAGTATATGCACAACATCCAATACCAGAAGCTCTGCTCCTTGACTTGTTTAGTATATGCACAACATCCAATACCAGAAGCTCTGCTCCTTGACCTGTTTAGTATATGCATAACATCCGATACCAGCAGCTCTGCTCCTTGACCTGTTTAGTATATGCACAACATCCAATACCAGCAGTTCTGTTGGTTGACTTGTTTAGTATATGCAACGTTTCCAATACCAGCAGTTCTGTCGGTTGACCTGTTTAGTATATGCAACGTTTCCAATACCAGCGGTTCTGTTGGTTGACCTGTGTTTATATGCACAGTATCCAATACCATCAGCAGTGTTCCTTGACTTGTTTAGTATATGCTCGTATCCACTGCCAGCAGGTCTGTTACATGACTTTTTAGTATATGCACAGTTTCCTATTCCAGCAGCCTTGCTCATTGGCCTTTTTAGTATATGCACAGCATCCAATACCAGCCGCTGTGTTCCTTCACCTGTTTAGCATATGCACAGTTTCCAATACCAGCAGCTCTGTTCCTTGACCTGTTGAGTATTTGCACTGTATCCAATACCAGCAGCTCTATTCCTTGACCTGTTTAGTATATGCACAGTATCCAATACCAGCAGCTCTGTACCTTGACCTGTTTAGTATATGCACAGTATCAATACCAGCAGTTCTGTTCCTTGACCTGTTTAGTATATGCACAGTTTCCAATACCAGCAGCTCTGTATCTTGACCTGTTTAGTATATGCACAGTTTCCAATACCAGCAGTTCTGCTCCTTGACCTATTTAGTATATGCATAGTATCCAATACCAGCAGCTCTGTTCCTTGACGTGTTTAGTATATGCACAGTATCCAATACCAGCAACTCTGTACCTTGACCTGTTTAGTATATGCACAGTATCAATACCAGCAGCTCTGTACCTTGACCTGTTTAGTATATGTACAGTATCCAATACCAGCAGCTCTGTTCCTTGACCTGTTTAGTATAAGCACTGTATCGAATAGCAGCAGTTTTGCTCCTTGACCTGTTTAGTATATGCACAGTATCCAATAGCAGCAGTTTTGCTCCTTGACCTATTTAGTATATGCACAGTATCCAATAACAGCAGTTTTGCTCCTTGACCTATTTAGTACATGCACAGTATCCAATAGCAGCAGTTTTTCTCCTTGACCTGTTTAGTATATGCACATTATCCCATAGCAGCAGTTTTGCTCCTTGACCTGTTTAGTATATGCACAGCATCCAATACCAGCATCTCTGCTCCTTGACCTATTTAGTATATGCACAGTATCCAATAGCAGCAGTTTTGCTCCCTGACCTGTTTAGTATATGCACAGTATCCAATACCAGCAGCTCTGTTCCTTGACCCATTTAGTATATGCACAGTTTCCAATAGCAGCAGTTTTGCTCCTGGACCTGTTTAGTATATGCATAGCATCCAACACAAGCAGCTCTGTTCCTTGACCGATTTAGTATATGCACAGTTTCCAATAGCAGCAGTTTTGCTCCTTGACCTTTTTACTATATGCACAGCATCCAATACCAGCAGCTCTGCTCCTTGACCGATATTTGGTATATGCACAGTTTCCAATAGCAGCAGTTTTGCTCCTTGACCTTTTTACTATATGCACAGCATCCAACACCAGCAGCTCTGTTCCTTGACCGATTTAGTATATGCACAGTTTCCAATAGCAGCTGTTTTGCTCCTTGACCTTTTTACTATATACACAGCATCCAATACCAGCAGCTCTGCTCCTTGACCTGTTTAGTATATGCACAGTATCCAATAGCAGCAGTTTTGCTCCTTGACCTGTTTAGTATATGCACAGCATCCAATAGCAGCAGTTTTGGTTCTTGACCTGTTTAGTATATGCACAGTATCCAATAGCAGCAGTTTTGGTTCTTGACCTGTTTAGTATATGCACAGTATCCAATAGCAGCAGTTTTGCTTCTTGACCTGCTTAGTATATGCACAGTATCCAATACCAGCAGCTCTGCTCCTTGACCTATTTAGTATATGCACAGTATCCAATACTATCAGCTCTGCTCCTTGACCTGTTTAGTATATGCACAGTATCCAATAGCAGCTGTTTTGCTTCTTGACCTGTTTAGTATATGCACAGTATCCAATACTATCAGCTCTGCTCCTTGACCTATTTAGTATATGCACAGTATCCAATACCAGCAGCTCTGCTCCTTGACCTATTTAGTATATGCACAGTATCCAATACTATCAGCTCTGCTCCTTGACCTGTTTAGTATATGCACAGTATCCAATACTATCAGCTCTGGTCCTTGACCTGTTTAGTATATGCACAGTATCCATTAGCAGCAGTTTTGCTTCTTGACCCTCTTAGTATATGCACAGTATCCAATACTATCAGCTCTGCTTCTTGACCTGTTTAGTATATGCACAGTATCCAATACTATCAGCTCTGCTCCTTGACCTGTTTAGTATATGCACAGTATCCAATACTATCAGCTCTGCTCCTTGACCTGTTTAGTATATGCACAGTATCCAATACCAGCAGCTCTGTTCCTTGACCTGTTTAGTATATGCACAGTATCCAATACCAGCAGCTCTGCTCCTTGACCTGTTTAGTATATGCACAGTATCCAATACCAGCAGCTCTGTTCCTTGACCTGTTTAGTATATGCACAGTATCCAATACCAGCAGCTCTGTTCCTTGACCTGTTTAGTATATGCACAGTATCCAATACCAGCAGCTCTGTTCCTTGACCTGTTTAGTATATGCACAGTATCCAATTCCAGCAGCTCTGCTCCTTGACCTGTTTAGTATATGCACAGTATCCAATACTATCAGCTCTGCTTCTTGACCTGTTTAGTATATGCACAGTATCCAATACTATCTTCTCTGCTCCTTGACCTATTTAGTATATGCACAGTATCCAATAGTATCAGCTCGGCTCCTTGACCTGCTTAGTATATGCACAGTATCCAATACTATCAGCTCTGCTCCTTGACCTGTTTAGTATATGCACAGTATCCAATACCAGCAGCTCTGTTCGTTGACCTATTTAGTATATGCACAGTATCCAATACTATCAGCTCTGCTCCTTGACCTATTTAGTATATGCACAGTATCCAATAGCAGCAGTTTTGCTTCTTGACCATTTTAGTATATGCACAGTATCCAATAGCAGTAGTTTTGCTTCTTGACCTGTTTAGTATATGCACAGTATCCAATAGCAGCAGTTTAACTCCTTGACCTATTTAGTATATGCACAGTATCCAATAGCAGCAGTTTTGCTTCTTGACCTGTTTAGTATATGCACAGTATCCAATAGCAGCAGTTTTGCTTCTTGACCTGTTTAGTATATGCACAGTATCCAATAGCAGTAGTTTTGCTTCTTGACCTGTTTAGTATATGCACAGTATCCAATAGCAGCAGTTTTGCTCCTTGACCTATTTAGTATATGCACAGTATCCAATAGCAGCAGTTTTGCTTCTTGACCTGTTTAGTATATGCACAGTATCCAATATCAGCAGTTTTGCTTCTTGACCTGTTTAGTATATGCACAGTATCCAATAGCAGCAGTTTTGCTTCTTGACCTGTTTAGTATATGCACAGTATCCAATACTATCAGCTCTGCTCCTTGACCTGTTTAGTATATGCACATTATCAATACTATCAGCTCTGCTCCTTGACCTGTTTAGTATATGCACAGTATCCAATACCAGCAGTTTTGCTTCTTGACCTGCTTAGTATATGCACAGTATCCAATAGCAGTAGTTTTGTTCCTTGAACTGTTTAGTATATGCACAGTATCCAATAGCAGTAGTTTTGTTCCTTGAACTGTTTAGTATATGCACAGTATCCAATAGCAGTAGTTTTGTTCCTTGAACTGTTTAGTATATGCACACTTTCCAATACCAGCAGCTCTGCTCCTTGACCTGTTTAGTATATGCACAGTATCCAATAGCAGCAGTTTTGCTTCTTGACCTGTTTAGTATATGCACAGTATCCAATAGCAGCAGTTTTGCTCCTTGACCTGTTTAGTATATGCACAGTATCCAATAGCGGCAGTTTTGCTCCTTGACCTGTTTAGTATATGCACAGTATCCAATAGCAGCAGTTTTGCTCCTTGACCTGTTTAGTATATGCACAGTATCCAATAGCAGCAGTTTTGCTCCTTGAACTGTTTAGTATATGCACAGTATCCAATAGCAGCAGTTTTACTCCTTGACCTGCTTAGTATATGCACAGTATCCAATAGCAGTAGTTTTGTTCCTTGAACTGTTTAGTATATGCACAGTATCCAATAGCAGCAGTTTTGTTCCTTGAACTGTTTAGTATATGCACAGTATCCAATAGCAGTAGTTTTGTTCCTTGAACTGTTTAGTATATGCACAGTATCCAATAGCAGTAATTTTGTTCCTTGAACTGTTTAGTATATGCACAGTATCCAATAGCAGTAGTTTTGTTCCTTGAACTGTTTAGTATATGCACAGTATCCAATAGCAGTAGTTTTGTTCCTTGAACTGTTTAGTATATGCACACTATCCAATACCAGCAGCTCTGCTCCTTGACCTGTTTAGTATATGCACAGTATCCAATAGCAGCAGTTTTGCTTCTTGACCTGTTTAGTATATGCACAGTATCCAATAGCAGCAGTTTTGCTCCTTGACCTGTTTAGTATATGCACAGTATCCAATAGCAGCAGTTTTGCTCCTTGACCTGTTTAGTATATGCACAGTATCCAATAGCAGCAGTTTTGCTCCTTGACCTGTTTAGTATATGCACAGTATCCAATAGCAGCAGTTTTGCTCCTTGAACTGTTTAGTATATGCACAGTATCCAATAGCAGCAGTTTTGCTCCTTGACCTGCTTAGTATATGCACAGTATCCAATAGCAGTAGTTTTGTTCCTTGAACTGTTTAGTATATGCACAGTATCCAATAGCAGCAGTTTTGTTCCTTGAACTGTTTAGTATATGCACAGTATCCAATAGCAGTAGTTTTGTTCCTTGAACTGTTTAGTATATGCACAGTATCCAATAGCAGTAGTTTTGTTCCTTGAACTGTTTAGTATATGCACACTTTCCAATACCAGCAGCTCTGCTCCTTGACCTGTTTAGTATATGCACAGTATCCAATAGCAGCAGTTTTGTTCCTTGAACTGTTTAGTATATGCGCAGTATCCAATAGCAGTAGTTTTGTTCCTTGAACTGTTTAGTATATGCACACTTTCCAATACCAGCAGCTCTGTTCCTTGACCTGTTTAGTATATGCACAGTATCCAATAGCAGCAGTTTTGTTCCTTGACCTGTTTAGTATATGCACAGTATGCAATAGCAGCAGTTTTGCTCCTTGACCATTTTAGTATATGCACAACATCCAATTCCAGCAGCTGTGTTCCTTGACCTGTTTAGTATATGCACAGATTCGAATACCAGCAGCTCTGCTCCTTGACCTGTTTAGTATATGCACAGTATCCAATAGCAGCAGTTTTGCTCCTTGACCTGTTTAGTATATGCACAGCATCCAATAGCAGCAGTTTTGGTTCTTGACCTGTTTAGTATATGCACAGTATCCAATAGCAGCAGTTTTGGTTCTTGACCTGTTTAGTATATGCACAGTATCCAATAGCAGCAGTTTTGCTTCTTGACCTGCTTAGTATATGCACAGTATCCAATACCAGCAGCTCTGCTCCTTGACCTATTTAGTATATGCACAGTATCCAATACTATCAGCTCTGCTCCTTGACCTGTTTAGTATATGCACAGTATCCAATAGCAGCTGTTTTGCTTCTTGACCTGTTTAGTATATGCACAGTATCCAATACTATCAGCTCTGCTCCTTGACCTATTTAGTATATGCACAGTATCCAATACCAGCAGCTCTGCTCCTTGACCTATTTAGTATATGCACAGTATCCAATACTATCAGCTCTGCTCCTTGACCTGTTTAGTATATGCACAGTATCCAATACTATCAGCTCTGGTCCTTGACCTGTTTAGTATATGCACAGTATCCATTAGCAGCAGTTTTGCTTCTTGACCCTCTTAGTATATGCACAGTATCCAATACTATCAGCTCTGCTTCTTGACCTGTTTAGTATATGCACAGTATCCAATACTATCAGCTCTGCTCCTTGACCTGTTTAGTATATGCACAGTATCCAATACTATCAGCTCTGCTCCTTGACCTGTTTAGTATATGCACAGTATCCAATACCAGCAGCTCTGTTCCTTGACCTGTTTAGTATATGCACAGTATCCAATACCAGCAGCTCTGCTCCTTGACCTGTTTAGTATATGCACAGTATCCAATACCAGCAGCTCTGTTCCTTGACCTGTTTAGTATATGCACAGTATCCAATACCAGCAGCTCTGTTCCTTGACCTGTTTAGTATATGCACAGTATCCAATACCAGCAGCTCTGTTCCTTGACCTGTTTAGTATATGCACAGTATCCAATTCCAGCAGCTCTGCTCCTTGACCTGTTTAGTATATGCACAGTATCCAATACTATCAGCTCTGCTTCTTGACCTGTTTAGTATATGCACAGTATCCAATACTATCTTCTCTGCTCCTTGACCTATTTAGTATATGCACAGTATCCAATAGTATCAGCTCGGCTCCTTGACCTGCTTAGTATATGCACAGTATCCAATACTATCAGCTCTGCTCCTTGACCTGTTTAGTATATGCACAGTATCCAATACCAGCAGCTCTGTTCGTTGACCTATTTAGTATATGCACAGTATCCAATACTATCAGCTCTGCTCCTTGACCTATTTAGTATATGCACAGTATCCAATAACAGCAGTTTTGCTCCTTGACCTATTTAGTACATGCACAGTATCCAATAGCAGCAGTTTTTCTCCTTGACCTGTTTAGTATATGCACATTATCCCATAGCAGCAGTTTTGCTCCTTGACCTGTTTAGTATATGCACAGCATCCAATACCAGCATCTCTGCTCCTTGACCTATTTAGTATATGCACAGTATCCAATAGCAGCAGTTTTGCTCCCTGACCTGTTTAGTATATGCACAGTATCCAATACCAGCAGCTCTGTTCCTTGACCCATTTAGTATATGCACAGTTTCCAATAGCAGCAGTTTTGCTCCTGGACCTGTTTAGTATATGCATAGCATCCAACACAAGCAGCTCTGTTCCTTGACCGATTTAGTATATGCACAGTTTCCAATAGCAGCAGTTTTGCTCCTTGACCTTTTTACTATATGCACAGCATCCAATACCAGCAGCTCTGCTCCTTGACCGATATTTGGTATATGCACAGTTTCCAATAGCAGCAGTTTTGCTCCTTGACCTTTTTACTATATGCACAGCATCCAACACCAGCAGCTCTGTTCCTTGACCGATTTAGTATATGCACAGTTTCCAATAGCAGCTGTTTTGCTCCTTGACCTTTTTACTATATACACAGCATCCAATACCAGCAGCTCTGCTCCTTGACCTGTTTAGTATATGCACAGTATCCAATAGCAGCAGTTTTGCTCCTTGACCTGTTTAGTATATGCACAGCATCCAATAGCAGCAGTTTTGGTTCTTGACCTGTTTAGTATATGCACAGTATCCAATAGCAGCAGTTTTGGTTCTTGACCTGTTTAGTATATGCACAGTATCCAATAGCAGCAGTTTTGCTTCTTGACCTGCTTAGTATATGCACAGTATCCAATACCAGCAGCTCTGCTCCTTGACCTATTTAGTATATGCACAGTATCCAATACTATCAGCTCTGCTCCTTGACCTGTTTAGTATATGCACAGTATCCAATAGCAGCTGTTTTGCTTCTTGACCTGTTTAGTATATGCACAGTATCCAATACTATCAGCTCTGCTCCTTGACCTATTTAGTATATGCACAGTATCCAATACCAGCAGCTCTGCTCCTTGACCTATTTAGTATATGCACAGTATCCAATACTATCAGCTCTGCTCCTTGACCTGTTTAGTATATGCACAGTATCCAATACTATCAGCTCTGGTCCTTGACCTGTTTAGTATATGCACAGTATCCATTAGCAGCAGTTTTGCTTCTTGACCCTCTTAGTATATGCACAGTATCCAATACTATCAGCTCTGCTTCTTGACCTGTTTAGTATATGCACAGTATCCAATACTATCAGCTCTGCTCCTTGACCTGTTTAGTATATGCACAGTATCCAATACTATCAGCTCTGCTCCTTGACCTGTTTAGTATATGCACAGTATCCAATACCAGCAGCTCTGTTCCTTGACCTGTTTAGTATATGCACAGTATCCAATACCAGCAGCTCTGCTCCTTGACCTGTTTAGTATATGCACAGTATCCAATACCAGCAGCTCTGTTCCTTGACCTGTTTAGTATATGCACAGTATCCAATACCAGCAGCTCTGTTCCTTGACCTGTTTAGTATATGCACAGTATCCAATACCAGCAGCTCTGTTCCTTGACCTGTTTAGTATATGCACAGTATCCAATTCCAGCAGCTCTGCTCCTTGACCTGTTTAGTATATGCACAGTATCCAATACTATCAGCTCTGCTTCTTGACCTGTTTAGTATATGCACAGTATCCAATACTATCTTCTCTGCTCCTTGACCTATTTAGTATATGCACAGTATCCAATAGTATCAGCTCGGCTCCTTGACCTGCTTAGTATATGCACAGTATCCAATACTATCAGCTCTGCTCCTTGACCTGTTTAGTATATGCACAGTATCCAATACCAGCAGCTCTGTTCGTTGACCTATTTAGTATATGCACAGTATCCAATACTATCAGCTCTGCTCCTTGACCTATTTAGTATATGCACAGTATCCAATAGCAGCAGTTTTGCTTCTTGACCTGTTTAGTATATGCACAGTATCCAATAGCAGTAGTTTTGCTTCTTGACCTGTTTAGTATATGCACAGTATCCAATAGCAGCAGTTTTGCTCCTTGACCTATTTAGTATATGCACAGTATCCAATAGCAGCAGTTTTGCTTCTTGACCTGTTTAGTATATGCACAGTATCCAATAGCAGCAGTTTTGCTTCTTGACCTGTTTAGTATATGCACAGTATCCAATAGCAGTAGTTTTGCTTCTTGACCTGTTTAGTATATGCACAGTATCCAATAGCAGCAGTTTTGCTCCTTGACCTATTTAGTATATGCACAGTATCCAATAGCAGCAGTTTTGCTTCTTGACCTGTTTAGTATATGCACAGTATCCAATATCAGCAGTTTTGCTTCTTGACCTGTTTAGTATATGCACAGTATCCAATAGCAGCAGTTTTGCTTCTTGACCTGTTTAGTATATGCACAGTATCCAATACTATCAGCTCTGCTCCTTGACCTGTTTAGTATATGCACATTATCAATACTATCAGCTCTGCTCCTTGACCTGTTTAGTATATGCACAGTATCCAATACCAGCAGTTTTGCTTCTTGACCTGCTTAGTATATGCACAGTATCCAATAGCAGTAGTTTTGTTCCTTGAACTGTTTAGTATATGCACAGTATCCAATAGCAGTAGTTTTGTTCCTTGAACTGTTTAGTATATGCACAGTATCCAATAGCAGTAGTTTTGTTCCTTGAACTGTTTAGTATATGCACACTTTCCAATACCAGCAGCTCTGCTCCTTGACCTGTTTAGTATATGCACAGTATCCAATAGCAGCAGTTTTGCTTCTTGACCTGTTTAGTATATGCACAGTATCCAATAGCAGCAGTTTTGCTCCTTGACCTGTTTAGTATATGCACAGTATCCAATAGCGGCAGTTTTGCTCCTTGACCTGTTTAGTATATGCACAGTATCCAATAGCAGCAGTTTTGCTCCTTGACCTGTTTAGTATATGCACAGTATCCAATAGCAGCAGTTTTGCTCCTTGAACTGTTTAGTATATGCACAGTATCCAATAGCAGCAGTTTTACTCCTTGACCTGCTTAGTATATGCACAGTATCCAATAGCAGTAGTTTTGTTCCTTGAACTGTTTAGTATATGCACAGTATCCAATAGCAGCAGTTTTGTTCCTTGAACTGTTTAGTATATGCACAGTATCCAATAGCAGTAGTTTTGTTCCTTGAACTGTTTAGTATATGCACAGTATCCAATAGCAGTAATTTTGTTCCTTGAACTGTTTAGTATATGCACAGTATCCAATAGCAGTAGTTTTGTTCCTTGAACTGTTTAGTATATGCACAGTATCCAATAGCAGTAGTTTTGTTCCTTGAACTGTTTAGTATATGCACACTATCCAATACCAGCAGCTCTGCTCCTTGACCTGTTTAGTATATGCACAGTATCCAATAGCAGCAGTTTTGCTTCTTGACCTGTTTAGTATATGCACAGTATCCAATAGCAGCAGTTTTGCTCCTTGACCTGTTTAGTATATGCACAGTATCCAATAGCAGCAGTTTTGCTCCTTGACCTGTTTAGTATATGCACAGTATCCAATAGCAGCAGTTTTGCTCCTTGACCTGTTTAGTATATGCACAGTATCCAATAGCAGCAGTTTTGCTCCTTGAACTGTTTAGTATATGCACAGTATCCAATAGCAGCAGTTTTGCTCCTTGACCTGCTTAGTATATGCACAGTATCCAATAGCAGTAGTTTTGTTCCTTGAACTGTTTAGTATATGCACAGTATCCAATAGCAGCAGTTTTGTTCCTTGAACTGTTTAGTATATGCACAGTATCCAATAGCAGTAGTTTTGTTCCTTGAACTGTTTAGTATATGCACAGTATCCAATAGCAGTAGTTTTGTTCCTTGAACTGTTTAGTATATGCACACTTTCCAATACCAGCAGCTCTGCTCCTTGACCTGTTTAGTATATGCACAGTATCCAATACCAGCAGTTTTGTTCCTTGAACTGTTTAGTATATGCGCAGTATCCAATAGCAGTAGTTTTGTTCCTTGAACTGTTTAGTATATGCACACTTTCCAATACCAGCAGCTCTGTTCCTTGACCTGTTTAGTATATGCACAGTATCCAATAGCAGCAGTTTTGTTCCTTGACCTGTTTAGTATATGCACAGTATGCAATAGCAGCAGTTTTGCTCCTTGACCATTTTAGTATATGCACAACATCCAATTCCAGCAGCTGTGTTCCTTGACCTGTTTAGTATATGCACAGATTCGAATACCAGCAGCTCTGCTCCTTGACCTGTTTAGTATATGCACAGTATCCAATAGCAGCAATTTTGCTCCTTGACCTGTTTAGTATATGCACAGCATCCAATAGCAGCAGTTTTGGTTCTTGACCTGTTTAGTATATGCACAGTATCCAATAGCAGCAGTTTTGGTTCTTGACCTGTTTAGTATATGCACAGTATCCAATAGCAGCAGTTTTGCTTCTTGACCTGCTTAGTATATGCACAGTATCCAATACCAGCAGCTCTGCTCCTTGACCTATTTAGTATATGCACAGTATCCAATACTATCAGCTCTGCTCCTTGACCTGTTTAGTATATGCACAGTATCCAATAGCAGCTGTTTTGCTTCTTGACCTGTTTAGTATATGCACAGTATCCAATACTATCAGCTCTGCTCCTTGACCTATTTAGTATATGCACAGTATCCAATACCAGCAGCTCTGCTCCTTGACCTATTTAGTATATGCACAGTATCCAATACTATCAGCTCTGCTCCTTGACCTGTTTAGTATATGCACAGTATCCAATACTATCAGCTCTGGTCCTTGACCTGTTTAGTATATGCACAGTATCCATTAGCAGCAGTTTTGCTTCTTGACCCTCTTAGTATATGCACAGTATCCAATACTATCAGCTCTGCTTCTTGACCTGTTTAGTATATGCACAGTATCCAATACTATCAGCTCTGCTCCTTGACCTGTTTAGTATATGCACAGTATCCAATACTATCAGCTCTGCTCCTTGACCTGTTTAGTATATGCACAGTATCCAATACCAGCAGCTCTGTTCCTTGACCTGTTTAGTATATGCACAGTATCCAATACCAGCAGCTCTGCTCCTTGACCTGTTTAGTATATGCACAGTATCCAATACCAGCAGCTCTGTTCCTTGACCTGTTTAGTATATGCACAGTATCCAATACCAGCAGCTCTGTTCCTTGACCTGTTTAGTATATGCACAGTATCCAATACCAGCAGCTCTGTTCCTTGACCTGTTTAGTATATGCACAGTATCCAATTCCAGCAGCTCTGCTCCTTGACCTGTTTAGTATATGCACAGTATCCAATACTATCAGCTCTGCTTCTTGACCTGTTTAGTATATGCACAGTATCCAATACTATCTTCTCTGCTCCTTGACCTATTTAGTATATGCACAGTATCCAATAGTATCAGCTCGGCTCCTTGACCTGCTTAGTATATGCACAGTATCCAATACTATCAGCTCTGCTCCTTGACCTGTTTAGTATATGCACAGTATCCAATACCAGCAGCTCTGTTCGTTGACCTATTTAGTATATGCACAGTATCCAATACTATCAGCTCTGCTCCTTGACCTATTTAGTATATGCACAGTATCCAATAGCAGCAGTTTTGCTTCTTGACCTGTTTAGTATATGCACAGTATCCAATAGCAGTAGTTTTGCTTCTTGACCTGTTTAGTATATGCACAGTATCCAATAGCAGCAGTTTTGCTCCTTGACCTATTTAGTATATGCACAGTATCCAATAGCAGCAGTTTTGCTTCTTGACCTGTTTAGTATATGCACAGTATCCAATAGCAGCAGTTTTGCTTCTTGACCTGTTTAGTATATGCACAGTATCCAATAGCAGTAGTTTTGCTTCTTGACCTGTTTAGTATATGCACAGTATCCAATAGCAGCAGTTTTGCTCCTTGACCTATTTAGTATATGCACAGTATCCAATAGCAGCAGTTTTGCTTCTTGACCTGTTTAGTATATGCACAGTATCCAATATCAGCAGTTTTGCTTCTTGACCTGTTTAGTATATGCACAGTATCCAATAGCAGCAGTTTTGCTTCTTGACCTGTTTAGTATATGCACAGTATCCAATACTATCAGCTCTGCTCTTTGACCTGTTTAGTATATGCACATTATCAATACTATCAGCTCTGCTCCTTGACCTGTTTAGTATATGCACAGTATCCAATACCAGCAGTTTTGCTTCTTGACCTGCTTAGTATATGCACAGTATCCAATAGCAGTAGTTTTGTTCCTTGAACTGTTTAGTATATGCACAGTATCCAATAGCAGTAGTTTTGTTCCTTGAACTGTTTAGTATATGCACAGTATCCAATAGCAGTAGTTTTGTTCCTTGAACTGTTTAGTATATGCACACTTTCCAATACCAGCAGCTCTGCTCCTTGACCTGTTTAGTATATGCACAGTATCCAATAGCAGCAGTTTTGCTTCTTGACCTGTTTAGTATATGCACAGTATCCAATAGCAGCAGTTTTGCTCCTTGACCTGTTTAGTATATGCACAGTATCCAATAGCGGCAGTTTTGCTCCTTGACCTGTTTAGTATATGCACAGTATCCAATAGCAGCAGTTTTGCTCCTTGACCTGTTTAGTATATGCACAGTATCCAATAGCAGCAGTTTTGCTCCTTGAACTGTTTAGTATATGCACAGTATCCAATAGCAGCAGTTTTACTCCTTGACCTGCTTAGTATATGCACAGTATCCAATAGCAGTAGTTTTGTTCCTTGAACTGTTTAGTATATGCACAGTATCCAATAGCAGCAGTTTTGTTCCTTGAACTGTTTAGTATATGCACAGTATCCAATAGCAGTAGTTTTGTTCCTTGAACTGTTTAGTATATGCACAGTATCCAATAGCAGTAATTTTGTTCCTTGAACTGTTTAGTATATGCACAGTATCCAATAGCAGTAGTTTTGTTCCTTGAACTGTTTAGTATATGCACAGTATCCAATAGCAGTAGTTTTGTTCCTTGAACTGTTTAGTATATGCACACTATCCAATACCAGCAGCTCTGCTCCTTGACCTGTTTAGTATATGCACAGTATCCAATAGCAGCAGTTTTGCTTCTTGACCTGTTTAGTATATGCACAGTATCCAATAGCAGCAGTTTTGCTCCTTGACCTGTTTAGTATATGCACAGTATCCAATAGCAGCAGTTTTGCTCCTTGACCTGTTTAGTATATGCACAGTATCCAATAGCAGCAGTTTTGCTCCTTGACCTGTTTAGTATATGCACAGTATCCAATAGCAGCAGTTTTGCTCCTTGAACTGTTTAGTATATGCACAGTATCCAATAGCAGCAGTTTTGCTCCTTGACCTGCTTAGTATATGCACAGTATCCAATAGCAGTAGTTTTGTTCCTTGAACTGTTTAGTATATGCACAGTATCCAATAGCAGCAGTTTTGTTCCTTGAACTGTTTAGTATATGCACAGTATCCAATAGCAGTAGTTTTGTTCCTTGAACTGTTTAGTATATGCACAGTATCCAATAGCAGTAGTTTTGTTCCTTGAACTGTTTAGTATATGCACACTTTCCAATACCAGCAGCTCTGCTCCTTGACCTGTTTAGTATATGCACAGTATCCAATAGCAGCAGTTTTGTTCCTTGAACTGTTTAGTATATGCGCAGTATCCAATAGCAGTAGTTTTGTTCCTTGAACTGTTTAGTATATGCACACTTTCCAATACCAGCAGCTCTGTTCCTTGACCTGTTTAGTATATGCACAGTATCCAATAGCAGCAGTTTTGTTCCTTGACCTGTTTAGTATATGCACAGTATGCAATAGCAGCAGTTTTGCTCCTTGACCATTTTAGTATATGCACAACATCCAATTCCAGCAGCTGTGTTCCTTGACCTGTTTAGTATATGCACAGATTCGAATAGCAGCAGTTTTGCTCCTTGACCTGTTTAGTATATGCACAACATCCAATACCAGCAGCTCTGTTCCTTGACCTGTTTAGTATATGCACAGCTTCCAATACCAGCAGCTCTGCTCCTTGACCTGTTTAGTATATGCAACGGTTCCAATACCAGCAGTTCTGTTTCTTAACCTGTTTGGTATATGCATAACATCCAATACCAGCAGCTCTGCTCCTTGACCTGTTTAGTATATGCACAGTTACCTATTCCAGCAGCCTTGCTCATTGACCTTTTTAGTATATCCACAGCATCCAATACCAGCCGCTGTGTTCCTTGACCTGTTTAGTATATGCACAGTATCCCATACCAGCAGCTCTGTTTCTTGACATGTTTATTATATGCACAGTATCCAATACCAGCACCTCTGTTCCTTGACCTATTTGATGTAAGTGCAGTATCCAATACCAGCAGCTCTTTTGGTTGACCATTTTGTTATAAGTACAGTTTCAATACCAGCAGCCTTGTTCCTTTACCTGTTTGTTATAAGCGCAGTATCCTATACCAGCAGCTCTATTCCATAACCTATTCGTTATTAGTGCAGTGACCAATACCAGCAGCTCTGTTCCTTGACTTGTTTGATATATGTACAGTTTCCAACACCAGCTACCCTTTTCCTTGACATGTTTGTTATAAGTGCAGTATCCAATACCTGCATGTCTGCTCCTTGATCTCTTTGTTCTAAGCACAGTTTCCATTACCAGCAGCTCTGTTCCATAACATATTTTTATTAGTGTAGTAACCAATACCAGCAGATCTGTTCCTTGTCTTGTTTGTTATATACACAGTTTCCAATACCAGCAGCTGTGTTCCTTGACCTATTTGTTATAAGCGGAGTTTTCCAATAACTCCAGCTCTGCTCCTTGACCAGTTTTTTATATGCACAGCATCCAGTACCAGCAGCTCTGTTCCTTGACATGTTTAGTATATGCACAGCATCCAGTACCAGCAGCTCTGTTTCTTGACCTGTTTGGTATATGCACAGTATCCCATACCAGCAGCTCTGTTTCTTGACATGTATAGTATATGCACAGCATCCAATACCAGCAGCTCTGTTTCTTGACCTGTTTAGTATATGCACAACATCCAATACCAGAAGCTCTGCTCCTTGTCCTGTTTAGAGTATGCACAACATCCGAGACAAGAAGCCGTGCTCCTTGACCTGTTTAGTATATGCACAACATCCAATAACAGAAGCTCTGCTCCTTGACCTGTTTAGTATATGCACAACATCCAATACCAGAAGCTCTGCTCCTTGACCTGTTTAGTATATGCACAACATCCAATACCAGAAGCTCTGCTCCTTGACCTGTTTAGTATATGCATAACATCCGATACCAGCAGCTCTGCTCCTTGACCTGTTTAGTATCTGCATAACATCCGATACCAGCGGCTCTGCTCCTTGACCTGTTTAGTATATGCACAACATCCAATACCAGCAGTTCTGTCGGTTGACCTGTTTAGTATATGCAACGTTTCCAATACCAGCAGTTCTGTTGGTTGACCTGTCTTTATATGCACAGTATCCAATACCATCAGCAGTGTTCCTTGACTTGGTTAGTATATGCTCGTATCCACTGCCAGCAGGTCTGTTACATGACTTTTTAGTATATGCACAGTTTCCTATTCCAGCAGCCTTGCTCATTGACCTTTTTAGTATATGCACAGCATCCAATACCAGCCGCTGTGTTCCTTGACCTGTTTAGCATATGCACAGTTTCCAATACCAGCAGCTCTGTTCCTTGACCTGTTGAGTATATGCACAGTATCCAATACCAGCACCTCTGTTCCTTGACCTGTTTGTTATCTCCACAGTATCCAATACCAGCACCTCTGTTTGTTGACCTGTTTAGCATATGCACAGTATCCAACACCAGCACCTCTGTTGACCTGTTTAGTATATGCACAGTATCCAATACCAGCACCTCTGTTCCTTGTCCTGTTTAGCATATGCACAGTTTCCAATAGCAGCAGTTTTGCTCCTTGACCTTTTTAGTATATGCAAAGTATCCAATACCAGCACCTCTGCTCCTTGACCTGTTTGTTATCTCCACAGTATCCAATACCAGTACCTCTGTTTGTTGACCTGTTTAGTATGTGCACAGTATCCAATACCAGCACCTCTGTTTGTTGACCTGTTTAGTATATGCACAGTATCCAAAACCAGCACCTCTGTTTGTTGACCTGTTTAGTATATGCACAACATCCAATACCAGAAGCTCTGCTCCTTGACCTGTTTAGCATATGCACAACATCCAATACCAGAAGCTCTGCTCCTTGACCTGTTTAGTATATGCACAACATCCAATACCAGAAGCTCTGCTCCTTGACCTGTTTAGTATATGCACAACATCCAATACCAGAAGCTCTGCTCCTTGACGTGTTTAGTATATGCATTACATCCGATACCAGCAGCTCTGCTCCTTGACCTGTTTAGTATATGCACAACATCCAATACCAGCAGTTCTGTTGGTTGACTTGTTTAGTATATGCAATGTTTCCAATACCAGCAGTTCTGTTGGTTGACCTGTTTAGTATATGCAACGTTTCCAACACCAGCAGTTCTGTTCGTTGACCTGTCTTTATATGCACAGTATCCAATACCATCAGCAGTGTTCCTTGACTTGTTTAGTATATGCTCGTATCCACTGCCAGCAGGTCTGTTACATGACTTTTTAGTATATGCACAGTTTCCTATTCCAGCAGCCTTGCTCATTGACAGTTTTAGTATATGCAGAGCATCCAATACCAGCCGCTGTGTTCCTTCACCTTTTTAGTATATGCACAGTTTCCAATACCAGCAGCTCAGCTCCTTGACCTGTTTAGTATATGCACAGTATCCAATACCAGCACCTCTGTTTGTTGACCTGTTTAGTATATGCACAGTATCCTATACTAGCACCTCTGTTCCTTGACCTGTTTAGTATATGCACAGTTTCCAATAGCAGCAGTTTTGCTCCTTAACCTGTTTGGTATATGCACAACATCCAACACCCGAAGCTCTGCTCCTTGACCAGTTTAGTATATGCACAGTAGCTAATACCAGAAGCTCTGCTCCTTGACCTGTTTTGTATATGCACAACATCCAATACCAGAAGCTCTGCTCCTTGACCTGTTTAGTATATGCACAACATCCGATAAGAGAAGCTCTGCTCCTTGACCTGTTTAGTATATGCACAACATCCAATACCAGAAGCTCTGCTACTTGACCTGTTTAGTATATGCACAACATCCAATACCAGAAGCTCTGCTCCTTGACCTGTTTAGTATATGCACAACATCCAATACCAGAAGCTCTGCTCCTTGACCTGTTTAGTATATGCATAACATCCGATACCAGCAGCTCTGCTCCTTGACCTGTTTAGTATATGCACAACAT
This sequence comes from Deroplatys truncata, assembly GCA_030765065.1. Taxonomy (NCBI): domain Eukaryota; kingdom Metazoa; phylum Arthropoda; class Insecta; order Mantodea; family Mantidae; genus Deroplatys; species Deroplatys truncata. Next base: position 7,778,698 of record CM060978.1, read on the forward strand.
CCAATACCAGCAGTTCTGTTGGTTGACTTGTTTAGTATATGCAACGTTTCCAATACCAGCAGTTCTGTTGGTTGACCTGTCTTTATATGCACAGTATCCAATACCATCAGCAGTGTTCCTTCACTTGTTTAGTATATGCTCGTATCCACTGCCAGCAGGTCTGTTACATGACTTTTTAGTATATGCACAGTTTCCTATTCCAGCAGCCTTGCTCATTGACCTTTTTAGTATATGCACAGCATCCAATACCAGCCGCTGTGTTCCTTGACCTGTTTAGCATATGCACAGTTTCAAATACCAGCAGCTCTGTTCCTTGACCTGTTGAGTATATGCACAGTATCCAATACCAGCACCTCTGTTCCTTGACCTGTTTGTTATCTCCACAGTATCCAATACCAGCACGTCTGTTTGTTGACCTGTTTAGCATATGCACAGTATCCAACACCAGCACCTCTGTTGACCTGTTTAGTATACGCACAGTATCCAATACCAGCAGCTCTGTTCCTTGTCCTGTTTAGCATATGCACAGTTTCCAATAGCAGCAGTTTTGCTCCTTGACCTTTTTAGTATATGCAAAGTATCCAATACCAGAAGCTCTGCTCCTTGACCTGTTTGTTATCTCCACAGTATCCAATACCAGCACCTCTGCTCCTTGACCTGTTTGTTATCTCCACAGTATCCAATACCAGTACCTCTGTTTGTTGACCTGTTTAGTATATGCACAGTATCCAATACCAGCACCTCTGTTTGTTGACCTGTTTAGTATATGCACAGTATCCAAAACCAGCACCTCTGTTTGTTGACCTGTTTAGTATATGCACAACATCCAATACCAGAAGCTCTGCTCCTTGACCTGTTTAGTATATGCACAACATCCAATACCAGAAGCTCTGCTCCTTGACCTGTTTTGTATATGCACAACATCCAATACCAGAAGCCGTGCTCCTTGACCTCTTTAGTATATGCACAACATCCAATACCAGAAGCTCTGCTCCTTGACCTGTTTAGTATATGCATAACATCCGATACCAGCATCTCTGCTCCTTGACCTGTTTAGTATATGCACAACATCCAATACCAGCAGTTCTGTTGGTTGACCTGTTTAGTATATGCAACGTTTCCAATACCAGCAGTTCTGTTGGTTGACCTGTTTAGTATATGCAACGTTTCCAACACCAGCAGTTCTGTTGGTTGACCTGTCTTTATATGCGCAGTATCCAATACCATCAGCAGTGTTCCTTGACTTGTTTAGTATATGCTCGTATCCACTGCCAGCAGGTCTGTTACATGACTTTTTAGTATATGCACAGTTTCCTATTCCAGCAGCCTTGCTCATTGACAGTTTTAGTATATGCACAGCATCCAATACCAGCCGCTGTGTTCCTTCACCTTTTTAGTATATGCACGGTTTCCAATACCAGCAGCTCAGCTCCTTGACCTGTTTAGTATATGCACAGTATCCAATACCAGCACCTCTGTTTGTTGACCTGTTTAGTATATGCACAGTATCCTATACTAGCACCTCTGTTCCTTGACCTGTTTAGTATATGCACAGTTTCCAATAGCAGCAGTTTTGCTCCTTAACCTGTTTGGTATATGCACAACATCCAACACCAGAAGCTCTGCTCCTTGACCAGTTTAGTATATGCACAGTATCCAATACCAGAAGCTAAGCTCCTTGACCTGTTTAGTATATGCACAACATCCAATACCGGAAGCTCTGCTCCTTGACCTGTTTAGTATATGCACAACATCCGATACCAGAAGCTCTGCTCCTTGACCTGTTTAGTATATGCACAACATCCAATACCAGAAGCTCTGCTACTTGACCTGTTTAGTATATGCACAACATCCAATACCAGAAGCTCTGCTCCTTGACCTGTTTAGTATATGCATAACATCCGATACCAGCAGCTCTGCTCCTTGACCTGTTTAGTATATGCACAACATCCAATACCAGCAGTTCTGTTGGTTGACTTGTTTAGTATATGCAACGTTTCCAATACCAGCAGTTCTGTTGGTTGACCTGTCTTTATATGCACAGTATCCAATACCATCAGCAGTGTTCCTTGACTTGTTTAGTATATGCTCATATCCACTGCCAGCAGGTCTGTTACATGACTTTTTAGTATATGCACAGTTTCCTATTCCAGCAGCCTTGCTCATTGACCTTTTTAGTATATGCACAGCATCCAATACCAGCCGCTGTGTTCCTTGACCTGTTTAGCATATGCACAGTTTCCAACACCAGCAGCTCTGTTCCTTGACCTGTTGAGTATATGCACTGTATCCAATACCAGCAGCTCTATTCCTTGACCTGTTTAGTATATGCACAGTATCCAATACCAGCAGCTCTGTACCTTGACCTGTTTAGTATATGCACAGTATCAATACCAGCAGTTCTGTTCCTTGACCTGTTTAGTATATGCACAGTTTCCAATACCAGCAGCTCTGTTTCTTGACCTGTTTAGTATATGCACAGTTTCCAATACCAGCAGTTCTGCTCCTTGACCTATTTAGTATATGCATAGTATCCAATACCAGCAGCTCTGTTCCTTGACGTGTTTAGTATATGCACAGTATCCAATACCAGCAACTCTGTACCTTGACCTGTTTAGTATATGCACAGTATCAATACCAGCAGCTCTGTACCTTGCCCTGTTTAGTATATGTACAGTATCCAATACCAGCAGCTCTGTTCCTTGACCTGTTTAGTATAAGCACTGTATCGAATAGCAGCAGTTTTGCTCCTTGACCTGTTTAGTATATGCACAGTATCCAATAGCAGCAGTTTTGCTCCTTGACCTATTTAGTATATGCACAGTATCCAATAGCAGCAGTTTTGCTCCTTGACCTATTTAGTACATGCACAGTATCCAATAGCAGCAGTTTTGCTCCTTGACCTGTTTAGTATATGCACAGTATCCAATAGCAGCAGTTTTGTTCCTTGACCTGTTTAGTATATGCACATTATCCCATAGCAGCAGTTTTGCTCCTTGACCTGTTTAGTATATGCACAGCATCCAATACCAGCAGCTCTGCTCCTTGACCTATTTAGTATATGCACAGTATCCAATAGCAGCAGTTTTGCTCCCTGACCTGTTTAGTATATGCACAGTATCCAATACCAGCAGCTCTGTTCCTTGACCCATTTAGTATATGCACAGTTTCCAATAGCAGCAGTTTTGCTCCTTGACCTGTTTAGTATATGCATAGCATCCAACACCAGCAGCTCTGTTCCTTGACCGATTTAGTATATGCACAGTTTCCAATAGCAGCAGTTTTGCTCCTTGACCTTTTTACTATATGCACAGCATCCAATTCCAGCAGCTCTGCTCCTTGACCGATTTAGTATATGCACAGTTTCCAATAGCAGCAGTTTTGCTCCTTGACCTTTTTACAATATGCACAGCATCCAACACCAGCAGCTCTGTTCCTTGACCGATTTAGTATATGCACAGTTTCCAATAGCAGCTGTTTTGCTCCTTGACCTTTTTACTATATGCACAGCATCCAATACCAGCAGCTCTGCTCCTTGACCTGTTTAGTATATGAACAGTATCCAATAGCAGCAGTTTTGCTCCTTGACCTGTTTAGTATATGCACAGTATCCAATAGCAGCAGTTTTGTTCCTTGACCTGTTTAGTATATGCACAGTATCCAATAGCAGCAGTTTTGTTCCTTGACCTGTTTAATATATGCACAGTATCCAATAGCAGCAGTTTTGCTCCTTGACCTGTTTAGTATATGCACAGTATCCAATAGCAGCAGTTTTGTTCCTTGACCTGTTTAGTATATGCACAGTATCCAATAGCAGCAGTTTTGGTTCTTGACCTGTTTAGTATATGCACAGTATACAATAGCAGCAGTTTTGCTTCTTGACTTGCTTAGTATATGCACAGTATCCAATACCAGCAGCTCTGCTCCTTGACCTATTTAGTATATGCACAGTATCCAATACTATCAGCTCTGCTCCTTGACCTGTTTAGTATATGCACAGTATCCAATAGCAGCAGTTTTGCTTCTTGACCTGTTTAGTATATGCACAGTATCCAATACTATCAGCTCTGCTCCTTGACCTATTTAGTATATGCACAGTATCCAATACCAGCAGCTCTGCTCCTTGACCTATTTAGTATATGCACAGTATCCAATACTATCAGCTCTGCTCCTTGACCTGTTTAGTATATGCACAGTATCCAATACTATCAGCTCTGGTCCTTGACCTGTTTATTATATGCACAGTATCCAATAGCAGCAGTTTTGCTTCTTGACCTGGTTAGTATATGCACAGTATCCAATACTATCAGCTCTGCTCCTTGACCTGTTTAGTATATGCACAGTATCGAATACTATCAGCTCTGCTCCTTGACCTGTTTAGTGTATGCACAGTATCCAATACTATCAGCTCTGCTCCTTGACCTGTTTAGTATATGCACAGTATCCAATACCAGCAGCTCTGTTCCTTGACCTGTTTAGTATATGCACAGTATCCAATACCAGCAGCTCTGCTCCTTGACCTGTTTAGTATATGCACAGTATCCAATACCAGCAGCTCTGTTCCTTGACCTGTTTAGTATATGCACAGTATCCAATACCAGCAGCTCTGTTCCTTGACCTGTTTAGTATATGCACAGTATCCAATACCAGCAGCTCTGCTCCTTGACCTGTTTAGTATATGCACAGTATCCAATACTATCAGCTCTGCTTCTTGACCTGTTTAGTATATGCACAGTATCCAATACTATCTTCTCTGCTGCTTGACCTATTTAGTATATGCACAGTATCCAATACCAGCAGCTCTGTTCCTTGACCTATTTAGTATATGCACAGTATCCAATACTATCAGCTCTGCTCCTTGACCTATTTAGTATATGCACAGTATCCAATAGCAGCAGTTTTGCTTCTTGACCTGTTTAGTATATGCACAGTATCCAATAGCAGTAGTTTTGCTTCTTGACCTGTTTAGTATATGCACAGTATCCAATAGCAGCAGTTTTGCTCCTTGACCTATTTAGTATATGCACAGTATCCAATATCAGCAGTTTTGCTTCTTGACCTGTTTAGTATATGCACAGTATCCAATAGCAGCAGTTTTGCTTCTTGACCTGTTTAGTATATGCACAGTATCCAATAGCAGCAGTTTTGCTCCTTGACCTATTTAGTGTATGCACAGTATCCAATATCAGCAGTTTTGCTTCTTGACCTGTTTGGTATATGCACAGTATCCAATAGCAGCAGTTTTGCTCCTTGACCTATTTAGTATATGCACAGTATCCAATATCAGCAGTTTTGCTTCTTGACCTGTTTAGTATATGCACAGTATCCAATAGCAGCAGTTTTGCTTCTTGACCTGTTTAGTATATGCACAGTATCCAATATCAGCAGTTTTGCTTCTTGACCTGTTTAGTATATGCACAGTATCCAATAGCAGTAGTTTTGCTTCTTGACCTGTTTAGTATATGCACAGTATCCAATAGCAGCAGTTTTGCTCCTTGACCTATTTAGTATATGCACAGTATCCAATAGCAGCAGTTTTGCTTCTTGACCTGTTTAGTATATGCACAGTATCCAATATCAGCAGTTTTGCTTCTTGACCTGTTTAGTATATGCACAGTATCCAATAGCAGCAGTTTTGCTTCTTGACCTGTTTAGTATATGCACAGTATCCAATACTATCAGCTCTGCTCCTTGACCTGTTTAGTATATGCACAGTATCCAATACTATCAGCTCTGCTCCTTGACCTGTTTAGTATATGCACAGTATCCAATACCAGCAGTTTTGCTTCTTGACCTGCTTAGTATATGCACAGTATCCAATAGCAGTAGTTTTGTTCCTTGAACTGTTTAGTATATGCACAGTATCCAATAGCAGTAGTTTTGTTCCTTGAACTGTTTAGTATATGCACAGTATCCAATAGCAGTAGTTTTGTTCCTTGAACTGTTTAGTATATGCACACTTTCCAATACCAGCAGCTCTGCTCCTTGACCTGTTTAGTATATGCACAGTATCCAATAGCAGCAGTTTTGCTTCTTGACCTGTTTAGTATATGCACAGTATCCAATAGCAGCAGTTTTGCTCCTTGACCTGTTTAGTATATGCACAGTATCCAATAGCAGCAGTTTTGCTCCTTGCCCTGTTTAGTATATGCACAGTATCCAATAGCAGCAGTTTTGCTCCTTGACCTGTTTAGTATATGCACAGTATCCAATAGCAGCAGTTTTGCTCCTTGACTTGTTTAGTATATGCACAGTATCCAATAGCAGCAGTTTTGCTCCTTGACCTGCTTAGTATATGCACAGTATCCATTAGCAGTAGTTTTGTTCCTTGAACTGTTTAGTATATGCACAGCATCAGGTACCAGCAGCTCTGTTCCTTGTTTGATATATGTACAGTTTCCAACACCAGCTACCCTTTTCCTTGACATGTTTGTTATAAGTGCAGTATCCAATACCTGCATGTCTGCTCCTTGACCTCTTTGTTGTAAGCACAGTTTCCATTACCAGCAGCTCTGTTCCATAACATATTTTTATTAGTGTAGTAACCAATACCAGCAGATCTGTTCCTTGTCTTGTTTGTTATATACACAGTTTCCAATACCAGCAGCTCTGTTCCTTGACCTACTTGTTATAAGCGGAGTTTTCCATTAACTCCAGCTCTGCTCCTTGACCAGTTTTTTATATGCACAGCATCCAGTACCAGCAGCTCTGTTCCTTGACATGTTTAGTATATGCACAGCATCCAGTACCAGCAGCTCTGTTTCTTGACCTGTTTGGTATATGCACAGTATCCCATACCAGCAGCTCTGTTTCTTGACATGTATAGTATATGCACAGCATCCAATACCAGCAGCTCTGTTTCTTGACCTGTTTAGTATATGCACAACATCCAATACCAGAAGCTCTGCTCCTTGTCCTAGTTAGTGTATGCACAACATCCGAGACCAGAAGCCGTGCTCCTTGACCTGTTTAGTATATGCACAACATCCAATACCAGAAGCTCTGCTCCTTGACCTGTTTAGTATATGCACAACATCCAATACCAGAAGCTCTGCTCCTTGACCTGTTTAGTATATGCACAACATCCAATACCAGAAGCTCTGCTACTTGACCTGTTTAGTATATGCACAACATCCAATACCAGAAGCTCTGCTCCTTGACCTGTTTAGTATATGCACAACATCCAATACCAGAAGCTCTGCTCCTTGACCTGTTTAGTATATGCATAACATCCGATACCAGCAGCTCTGCTCCTTGACCTGTTTAGTATATGCACAACATCCAATACCAGCAGTTCTGTTGGTTGACTTGTTTAGTATATGCAACGTTTCCAATACCAGCAGTTCTGTTGGTTGACCTGTCTTTATATGCACAGTATCCAATACCATCAGCAGTGTTCCTTCACTTGTTTAGTATATGCTCGTATCCACTGCCAGCAGGTCTGTTACATGACTTTTTGGTATATGCACAGTTTCCTATTCCAGCAGCCTTGCTCATTGACCTTTTTAGTATATGCACAGCATCCAATACCAGCCGCTGTGTTCCTTGACCTGTTTAGCATATGCACAGTTTCCAACACCAGCAGCTCTGTTCCTTGACCTATTTGTTATAAGCGGAGTTTTCCAATAACTCCAGCTCTGCTCCTTGACCAGTTTTTTATATGCACAGCATCCAGTACCAGCAGCTCTGTTCCTTGACATGTTTAGTATATGCACAGCATCCAGTACCAGCAGCTCTGTTTCTTGACCTGTTTGGTATATGCACAGTATCCCATACCAGCAGCTCTGTTTCTTGACATGTATAGTATATGCACAGCATCCAATACCAGCAGCTCTGTTTCTTGACCTGTTTAGTATATGCACAACATCCAATACCAGAAGCTCTGCTCCTTGTCCTGTTTAGAGTATGCACAACATCCGAGACCAGAAGCCGTGCTCCTTGACCTGTTTAGTATATGCACAACATCCAATACCAGAAGCTCTGGTCCTTGACCTGTTTAGTATATGCACAACATCCAATACCAGAAGCTCTGCTCCTTGACCTGTTTAGTATATGCACAACATCCAATACCAGAAGCTCTGCTCCTTGACCTGTTTAGTATATGCATAACATCCGATACCAGCAGCTCTGCTCCTTGACCATTTTAGTATCTGCATAACATCCGATACCAGCAGCTCTGCTCCTTGACCTGTTTAGTATATGCACAACATCCAATACCAGCAGCTCTGTTGGTTGACCTGTTTAGTATATGCAACGTTTCCAATACCAGCAGTTCTGTCGGTTGACCTGTTTAGTATATGCAACGTTTCCAATACCAGCAGTTCTGTTGGTTGACCTGTCTTTATATGCACAGTATCCAATACCATCAGCAGTGTTCCTTGACTTGTATAGTATATGCTCGTATCCACTGCCAGCAGGTCTGTTACATGACTTTTTAGTATATGCACAGTTTCCTATTCCAGCAGCCTTGCTCATTGACCTTTTTAGTATATGCACAGCATCCAATACCAGCCGCTGTGTTCCTTGACCTGTTTAGCATATGCACAGTTTCAAATACCAGCAGCTCTGTTCCTTGACCTGTTGAGTATATGCACAGTATCCAATACCAGCACCTCTGTTCCTTGACCTGTTTGTTATCTCCACAGTATCCAATACCAGCACGTCTGTTTGTTGACCTGTTTAGCATATGCACAGTATCCAACACCAGCACCTCTGTTGACCTGTTTAGTATACGCACAGTATCCAATACCAGCAGCTCTGTTCCTTGTCCTGTTTAGCATATGCACAGTTTCCAATAGCAGCAGTTTTGCTCCTTGACCTTTTTAGTATATGCAAAGTATCCAATACCAGAAGCTCTGCTCCTTGACCTGTTTGTTATCTCCACAGTATCCAATACCAGCACCTCTGCTCCTTGACCTGTTTGTTATCTCCACAGTATCCAATACCAGTACCTCTGTTTGTTGACCTGTTTAGTATATGCACAGTATCCAATACCAGCACCTCTGTTTGTTGACCTGTTTAGTATATGCACAGTATCCAAAACCAGCACCTCTGTTTGTTGACCTGTTTAGTATATGCACAACATCCAATACCAGAAGCTCTGCTCCTTGACCTGTTTAGTATATGCACAACATCCAATACCAGAAGCTCTGCTCCTTGACCTGTTTTGTATATGCACAACATCCAATACCAGAAGCCGTGCTCCTTGACCTCTTTAGTATATGCACAACATCCAATACCAGAAGCTCTGCTCCTTGACCTGTTTAGTATATGCATAACATCCGATACCAGCATCTCTGCTCCTTGACCTGTTTAGTATATGCACAACATCCAATACCAGCAGTTCTGTTGGTTGACCTGTTTAGTATATGCAACGTTTCCAATACCAGCAGTTCTGTTGGTTGACCTGTTTAGTATATGCAACGTTTCCAACACCAGCAGTTCTGTTGGTTGACCTGTCTTTATATGCGCAGTATCCAATACCATCAGCAGTGTTCCTTGACTTGTTTAGTATATGCTCGTATCCACTGCCAGCAGGTCTGTTACATGACTTTTTAGTATATGCACAGTTTCCTATTCCAGCAGCCTTGCTCATTGACAGTTTTAGTATATGCACAGCATCCAATACCAGCCGCTGTGTTCCTTCACCTTTTTAGTATATGCACGGTTTCCAATACCAGCAGCTCAGCTCCTTGACCTGTTTAGTATATGCACAGTATCCAATACCAGCACCTCTGTTTGTTGACCTGTTTAGTATATGCACAGTATCCTATACTAGCACCTCTGTTCCTTGACCTGTTTAGTATATGCACAGTTTCCAATAGCAGCAGTTTTGCTCCTTAACCTGTTTGGTATATGCACAACATCCAACACCAGAAGCTCTGCTCCTTGACCAGTTTAGTATATGCACAGTATCCAATACCAGAAGCTAAGCTCCTTGACCTGTTTAGTATATGCACAACATCCAATACCGGAAGCTCTGCTCCTTGACCTGTTTAGTATATGCACAACATCCGATACCAGAAGCTCTGCTCCTTGACCTGTTTAGTATATGCACAACATCCAATACCAGAAGCTCTGCTACTTGACCTGTTTAGTATATGCACAACATCCAATACCAGAAGCTCTGCTCCTTGACCTGTTTAGTATATGCATAACATCCGATACCAGCAGCTCTGCTCCTTGACCTGTTTAGTATATGCACAACATCCAATACCAGCAGTTCTGTTGGTTGGCTTGTTTAGTATATGCAACGTTTCCAATACCAGCAGTTCTGTTGGTTGACCTGTCTTTATATGCACAGTATCCAATACCATCAGCAGTGTTCCTTGACTTGTTTAGTATATGCTCATATCCACTGCCAGCAGGTCTGTTACATGACTTTTTAGTATATGCACAGTTTCCTTTTCCAGCAGCCTTGCTCATTGACCTTTTTAGTATATGCACAGCATCCAATACCAGCCGCTGTGTTCCTTGACCTGTTTAGCATATGCACAGTTTCCAACACCAGCAGCTCTGTTCCTTGACCTGTTGAGTATATGCACTGTATCCAATACCAGCAGCTCTATTCCTTGACCTGTTTAGTATATGCACAGTATCCAATACCAGCAGCTCTGTACCTTGACCTGTTTAGTATATGCACAGTATCAATACCAGCAGTTCTGTTCCTTGACCTGTTTAGTATATGCACAGTTTCCAATACCAGCAGCTCTGTTTCTTGACCTGTTTAGTATATGCACAGTTTCCAATACCAGCAGTTCTGCTCCTTGACCTATTTAGTATATGCATAGTATCCAATACCAGCAGCTCTGTTCCTTGACGTGTTTAGTATATGCACAGTATCCAATACCAGCAACTCTGTACCTTGACCTGTTTAGTATATGCACAGTATCAATACCAGCAGCTCTGTACCTTGCCCTGTTTAGTATATGTACAGTATGCAATACCAGCAGCTCTGTTCCTTGACCTGTTTAGTATAAGCACTGTATCGAATAGCAGCAGTTTTGCTCCTTGACCTGTTTAGTATATGCACAGTATCCAATAGCAGCAGTTTTGCTCCTTGACCTATTTAGTATATGCACAGTATCCAATAGCAGCAGTTTTGCTCCTTGACCTATTTAGTACATGCACAGTATCCAATAGCAGCAGTTTTGCTCCTTGACCTGTTTAGTATATGCACAGTATCCAATAGCAGCAGTTTTGTTCCTTGACCTGTTTAGTATATGCACATTATCCCATAGCAGCAGTTTTGCTCCTTGACCTGTTTAGTATATGCACAGCATCCAATACCAGCAGCTCTGCTCCTTGACCTATTTAGTATATGCACAGTATCCAATAGCAGCAGTTTTGCTCCCTGACCTGTTTAGTATATGCACAGTATCCAATACCAGCAGCTCTGTTCCTTGACCCATTTAGTATATGCACAGTTTCCAATAGCAGCAGTTTTGCTCCTTGACCTGTTTAGTATATGCATAGCATCCAACACCAGCAGCTCTGTTCCTTGACCGATTTAGTATATGCACAGTTTCCAATAGCAGCAGTTTTGCTCCTTGACCTTTTTACTATATGCACAGCATCCAATTCCAGCAGCTCTGCTCCTTGACCGATTTAGTATATGCACAGTTTCCAATAGCAGCAGTTTTGCTCCTTGACCTTTTTACAATATGCACAGCATCCAACACCAGCAGCTCTGTTCCTTGACCGATTTAGTATATGCACAGTTTCCAATAGCAGCTGTTTTGCTCCTTGACCTTTTTACTATATGCACAGCATCCAATACCAGCAGCTCTGCTCCTTGACCTGTTTAGTATATGAACAGTATCCAATAGCAGCAGTTTTGCTCCTTGACCTGTTTAGTATATGCACAGTATCCAATAGCAGCAGTTTTGTTCCTTGACCTGTTTAGTATATGCACAGTATCCAATAGCAGCAGTTTTGTTCCTTGACCTGTTTAATATATGCACAGTATCCAATAGCAGCAGTTTTGCTCCTTGACCTGTTTAGTATATGCACAGTATCCAATAGCAGCAGTTTTGTTCCTTGACCTGTTTAGTATATGCACAGTATCCAATAGCAGCAGTTTTGGTTCTTGACCTGTTTAGTATATGCACAGTATACAATAGCAGCAGTTTTGCTTCTTGACTTGCTTAGTATATGCACAGTATCCAATACCAGCAGCTCTGCTCCTTGACCTATTTAGTATATGCACAGTATCCAATACTATCAGCTCTGCTCCTTGACCTGTTTAGTATATGCACAGTATCCAATAGCAGCAGTTTTGCTTCTTGACCTGTTTAGTATATGCACAGTATCCAATACTATCAGCTCTGCTCCTTGACCTATTTAGTATATGCACAGTATCCAATACCAGCAGCTCTGCTCCTTGACCTATTTAGTATATGCACAGTATCCAATACTATCAGCTCTGCTCCTTGACCTGTTTAGTATATGCACAGTATCCAATACTATCAGCTCTGGTCCTTGACCTGTTTATTATATGCACAGTATCCAATAGCAGCAGTTTTGCTTCTTGACCTGGTTAGTATATGCACAGTATCCAATACTATCAGCTCTGCTCCTTGACCTGTTTAGTATATGCACAGTATCGAATACTATCAGCTCTGCTCCTTGACCTGTTTAGTGTATGCACAGTATCCAATACTATCAGCTCTGCTCCTTGACCTGTTTAGTATATGCACAGTATCCAATACCAGCAGCTCTGTTCCTTGACCTGTTTAGTATATGCACAGTATCCAATACCAGCAGCTCTGCTCCTTGACCTGTTTAGTATATGCACAGTATCCAATACCAGCAGCTCTGTTCCTTGACCTGTTTAGTATATGCACAGTATCCAATACCAGCAGCTCTGTTCCTTGACCTGTTTAGTATATGCACAGTATCCAATACCAGCAGCTCTGCTCCTTGACCTGTTTAGTATATGCACAGTATCCAATACTATCAGCTCTGCTTCTTGACCTGTTTAGTATATGCACAGTATCCAATACTATCTTCTCTGCTGCTTGACCTATTTAGTATATGCACAGTATCCAATACCAGCAGCTCTGTTCCTTGACCTATTTAGTATATGCACAGTATCCAATACTATCAGCTCTGCTCCTTGACCTATTTAGTATATGCACAGTATCCAATAGCAGCAGTTTTGCTTCTTGACCTGTTTAGTATATGCACAGTATCCAATAGCAGTAGTTTTGCTTCTTGACCTGTTTAGTATATGCACAGTATCCAATAGCAGCAGTTTTGCTCCTTGACCTATTTAGTATATGCACAGTATCCAATATCAGCAGTTTTGCTTCTTGACCTGTTTAGTATATGCACAGTATCCAATAGCAGCAGTTTTGCTTCTTGACCTGTTTAGTATATGCACAGTATCCAATAGCAGCAGTTTTGCTCCTTGACCTATTTAGTGTATGCACAGTATCCAATATCAGCAGTTTTGCTTCTTGACCTGTTTGGTATATGCACAGTATCCAATAGCAGCAGTTTTGCTCCTTGACCTATTTAGTATATGCACAGTATCCAATATCAGCAGTTTTGCTTCTTGACCTGTTTAGTATATGCACAGTATCCAATAGCAGCAGTTTTGCTTCTTGACCTGTTTAGTATATGCACAGTATCCAATATCAGCAGTTTTGCTTCTTGACCTGTTTAGTATATGCACAGTATCCAATAGCAGTAGTTTTGCTTCTTGACCTGTTTAGTATATGCACAGTATCCAATAGCAGCAGTTTTGCTCCTTGACCTATTTAGTATATGCACAGTATCCAATAGCAGCAGTTTTGCTTCTTGACCTGTTTAGTATATGCACAGTATCCAATATCAGCAGTTTTGCTTCTTGACCTGTTTAGTATATGCACAGTATCCAATAGCAGCAGTTTTGCTTCTTGACCTGTTTAGTATATGCACAGTATCCAATACTATCAGCTCTGCTCCTTGACCTGTTTAGTATATGCACAGTATCCAATACTATCAGCTCTGCTGCTTGACCTGTTTAGTATATGCACAGTATCCAATACCAGCAGTTTTGCTTGTTGACCTGCTTAGTATATGCACAGTATCCAATAGCAGTAGTTTTGTTCCTTGAACTGTTTAGTATATGCACAGTATCCAATAGCAGTAGTTTTGTTCCTTGAACTGTTTAGTATATGCACAGTATCCAATAGCAGTAGTTTTGTTCCTTGAACTGTTTAGTATATGCACACTTTCCAATACCAGCAGCTCTGCTCCTTGACCTGTTTAGTATATGCACAGTATCCAATAGCAGCAGTTTTGCTTCTTGACCTGTTTAGTATATGCACAGTATCCAATAGCAGCAGTTTTGCTCCTTGACCTGTTTAGTATATGCACAGTATCCAATAGCAGCAGTTTTGCTCCTTGCCCTGTTTAGTATATGCACAGTATCCAATAGCAGCAGTTTTGCTCCTTGACCTGTTTAGTATATGCACAGTATCCAATAGCAGCAGTTTTGCTCCTTGACCTGTTTAGTATATGCACAGTATCCAATAGCAGCAGTTTTGCTCCTTGACCTGCTTAGTATATGCACAGTATCCATTAGCAGTAGTTTTGTTCCTTGAACTGTTTAGTATATGCACAGCATCAGGTACCAGCAGCTCTGTTCCTTGTTTGATATATGTACAGTTTCCAACACCAGCTACCCTTTTCCTTGACATGTTTGTTATAAGTGCAGTATCCAATACCTGCATGTCTGCTCCTTGACCTCTTTGTTGTAAGCACAGTTTCCATTACCAGCAGCTCTGTTCCATAACATATTTTTATTAGTGTAGTAACCAATACCAGCAGATCTGTTCCTTGTCTTGTTTGTTATATACACAGTTTCCAATACCAGCAGCTCTGTTCCTTGACCTACTTGTTATAAGCGGAGTTTTCCAATAACTCCAGCTCTGCTCCTTGACCAGTTTTTTATATGCACAACATCCAATACCAGAAGCTCTGCTCCTTGACCTGTTTAGTATATGCACAACATCCAATACCAGAAGCTCTGCTCCTTGACCTGTTTAGTATATGCACAACATCCAATAGCAGCAGTTTTGCTTCTTGACCTGTTTAGTATATGCACAGTATCCAATAGCAGTAGTTTTTCTTCTTGACCTGTTTAGTATATGCACAGTATCCAATTGCAGCAGTTTTGCTCCTTGACCTATTTAGTATATGCACAGTATCCAATAGGAGCAGTTTTGCTTCTTGACCTGTTTAGTATATGCACAGTATCCAATAGCAGCAGTTTTGCTTCTTGACCTGTTTAGTATATGCACAGTATCCAATATCAGCAGTTTTGCTTCTTGACCTGTTTAGTATATGCACAGTATCCAATAGCAGCAGTTTTGCTTCTTGACCTGTTTAGTATATGCATAGTATCCAATACTATCAGCTCTGCTCCTTGACCTGTTTAGTATATGCACAGTATCCAATACTATCAGCTCTGCTCCTTGACCTGTTTAGTATATGCACAGTATCCAATACCAGCAGTTTTGCTTCTTGACCTGCTTAGTATATGCACAGTATCCAATAGCAGTAGTTTTGTTCCTTGAACTGTTTAGTATATGCACAGTATCCAATAGCAGTAGTTTTGTTCCTTGAACTGTTTAGTATATGCACAGTATCCAATAGCAGTAGTTTTGTTCCTTGAACTGTTTAGTATATGCACAGTATCCAATAGCAGCAGTTTTGCTCCTTGACCTGTTTAGTATATGCACAGTATCCAATAGCAGCAGTTTTGCTCCTTGACCTGCTTAGTATATGCACAGTATCCAATAGCAGTAGTTTTGTTCCTTGAACTGTTTAGTATATGCACAGTATCCAATAGCAGCAGTTTTGTTCCTTGAACTGTTTAGTATATGCACAGTATCCAATAGCAGTAGTTTTGTTCCTTGAACTGTTTAGTATATGCACAGTATCCAATAGCAGTAGTTTTGTTCCTTGAACTGTTTAGTATATGCACACTTTCCAATACCAGCAGCTCTGCTCCTTGACCTGTTTAGTATATGCACAGTATCCAATAGCAGCAGTTTTGTTCCTTGAACTGTTTAGTATATGCACAGTATCCAATAGCAGTAGTTTTGTTCCTTGAACTGTTTAGTATATGCACAGTATCCAATAGCAGCAGTTTTGCTCCTTGACCTGTTTAGTATATGCACAGTATCCAATAGCAGCAGTTTTGCTCCTTGACCTGCTTAGTATATGCACAGTATCCAATAGCAGTAGTTTTGTTCCTTGAACTGTTTAGTATATGCACAGTATCCAATAGCAGCAGTTTTGTTCCTTGAACTGTTTAGTATATGCACAGTATCCAATAGCAGTAGTTTTGTTCCTTGAACTGTTTAGTATATGCACAGTATCCAATAGCAGTAGTTTTGTTCCTTGAACTGTTTAGTATATGCACACTTTCCAATACCAGCAGCTCTGCTCCTTGACCTGTTTAGTATATGCACAGTATCCAATAGCAGCAGTTTTGTTCCTTGAACTGTTTAGTATATGCACAGTATCCAATAGCAGTAGTTTTGTTCCTTGAACTGTTTAGTATATGCACACTTTCCAATACCAGCAGCTCTGCTCCTTGACCTGTTTAGTATATGCACGGTATCCAATAGCAGCAGTTTTGTTCCTTGACCTGTTTAGTATATGCACAGTATCCAATAGCAGCAGTTTTGCTTCTTGACCTGTTTAGTATATGCACACTTTCCAATACCAGCAACTCTGCTCCTTGACCTGTTTAGTATATGCGCGGTATCCAATAGCAGCAGTTCTGCTCCTTGACCTGTTTGTTATCTCCACAGTATCCAATACCAGCACCTCTGCTCCTTGACCTGTTTTGTTATCTCCACAGTATCCAATACCAGTACCTCTGTTTGTTACCTGTTTAGTATATGCACAGTATCCAATACCAGCACCTCTGTTTGTTGACCTGTTTAGTATATGCACAGTATCCAAAACCAGCACCTCTGTTTGTTGACCTGTTTAGTATATGCACAACATCCAATACCAGAAGCTCTGCTCCTTGACCTGTTTAGTATATGCACAACATCCAATACCAGAAGCTCTGCTCCTTGACCTGTTTAGTATATGCACAACATCCAATACCAGAAGCTCTGCTCCTTGACCTGTTTAGTATATGCACAACATCCAATACCAGAAGCTCTGCTCCTTGACCTGTTTAGTATATGCATAACATCCGATACCAGCAGCTCTGCTCCTTGACCTGTTTAGTAAATGCACAACATCCAATACCAGCAGTTCTGTTGGTTGACCTGTTTAGTATATGCAACGTTTCCAATACCAGCAGTTCTGTTGGTTGACCTGTTTAGTATATGCAACGTTTCCAACACCAGCAGTTCTGTTGGTTGACCTGTCTTTATATGCACAGTATCCACTGCCAGCAGGTCTGTACATGACTTTTTAGTACATGCACAGTTTCCTATTCCAGCAGCCTTGCTCATTGACAGTTTTAGTATATGCACAGCATCCAATACCAGCCGCTGTGTTCCTTCACCTTTTTAGTATATGCACAGTTTCCAATACCAGCAGCTCAGCTCCTTGACCTGTTAAGTATATGCACAGTATCCAATACCAGCACCTCTGTTTGTTGACCTGTTTAGTATATGCACAGTATCCTATACTAGCACCTCTGTTCCTTGACCTGTTTAGTATATGCACAGTTTCCAATAGCAGCACTTTTGCTCCTTAACCTGTTTGGTATATGCACAACATCCAACACCAGAAGCTCTGCTCCTTGACCAGTTTAGTATATGCACAGTATCCAATACCAGAAGCTCTGCTCCTTGACCTGTTTAGTATATGCACAACATCCAATACCAGAAGCTCTGCTCCTTGACCTGTTTAGTATATACACAACATCCGATACCAGAAGCTCTGCTCCTTGACCTGTTTAGTATATGCACAACATCCAATACCAGAAGCTCTGCTCCTTGACCTGTTTAGTATATGCATAACATCCGATACCAGCAGCTCTGCTCGTTGACCTGTTTAGTATATGCACAACATCCAATACCAGCAGTTCTGTTGGTTGACTTGTTTAGTATATGCAACGTTTCCAATACCAGCAGTTCTGTTGGTTGACCTGTCTTTATATGCACAGTATCCAATACCATCAGCAGTGTTCCTTGACTTGTTTAGTATATGCTCGTATCCACTGCCAGCAGGACTGTTACATGATTTTTTAGTATATGCCAGTTTCCTATTCCAGCAGCCTTGCTCATTGACCTTTTTAGTATATGCACAGCATCCAATACCAGCCGCTGTGTTCCTTGACCTGTTTAGCATATGCACAGTTTCCAACACCAGCAGCTCTGTTCCTTGACCTGTTGAGTATATGCACTGTATCCGATACCAGCAGCTCTATTCCTTGACCTGTTTAGTATATGCACAGTATCCAATACCAGCAGCTCTGTACCTTGACCTGTTTAGTATATGCACAGTATCAATACCAGCAGTTCTGTTCCTTGACCTGTTTAGTATATGCACAGTTTCCAATACCAGCAGCTCTGTTTCTTGACCTGTTTAGTATATGCACAGTTTCCAATACCAGCAGTTCTGCTCCTTGACCTATTTAGTATATGCATAGTATCCAATACCAGCAGCTCTGTTCCTTGACGTGTTTAGTATATGCACAGTATCCAATACCAGCAACTCTGTACCTTGACCTGTTTAGTATATGCACAGTATCAATACCAGCAGCTCTGTACCTTGACCTGTTTAGTATATGTACAGTATCCAATTCCAGCAGCTCTGTTCCTTGACCTGTTTAGTATAAGCACTGTATCGAATAGCAGCAGTTTTGCTCCTTGACCTGTTTAGTATATGCACAGTATCCAATAGCAGCAGTTTTGCTCCTTGACCTATTTAGTATATGCACAGTATCCAATAGCAGCAGTTTTGGTCCTTGACCTATTTAGTGCATGCACAGTATCCAATAGCAGCAGTTTTGCTCCTTGACCTATTTAGTATATGCACAGTATCCAATAGCAGCAGTTTTGCTCCCTGACCTGTTTAGTATATGCACAGTATCCAATACCAGCAGCTCTGTTCCTTGACCCATTTAGTATATGCACAGTTTCCAATAGCAGCAGTTTTGCTCCTTGACCTGTTTAGTATATGCATAGCATCCAACACCAGCAGCTCTGTTCCTTGACCGATTTAGTATATGTACAGTTTCCAATAGCAGCAGTTTTGCTCCTTGACCTTTTTACTATATGCACAGCATCCAATACCAGCAGCTCTGCTCCTTGACCGATTTAGTATATGCACAGTTTCCAATAGCAGCAGTTTTGCTCCTTGACCTTTTTACAATATGCACAGCATCCAACACCAGCAGCTCTGTTCCTTGATCGATTTAGTATATGCACAGTTTCCAATAGCAGCTGTTTTGCTCCTTGACCTTTTTACTATATGCACAGCATCCAATACCAGCAGCTCTGCTCCTTGACCTGTTTAGTATATGCACAGTATCCAATAGCAGCAGTTTTGCTCCTTGACCTGTTTAGTATATGCACAGTATCCAATAGCAGCAGTTTTGTTCCTTGACCTGTTTAGTATATGCACAGTATCCAATAGCAGCAGTTTTGTTCCTTGACCTGTTTAGTATATGCACAGTTTCCAATAGCAGCAGTTTTGCTCCTTGACCATTTTAGTATATGCACAACATCCAATTCCAGCTGCTGTGTTCCTTGACCTGTTTAGTATATGCACAGATTCGAATAGCAGCAGTTTTGCTCCTTGACCTGTTTAGTATATGCACAACATCCAATACCAGCAGCTCTGCTCCTTGACCTGTTTAGTATATGCACAGTTTCCTATTCCAGCAGCCTTGCTCATTGACCTTTTTAGTATATGCACAGTATCCAATAGCAGTAGTTTTGTTCCTTGAACTGTTTAGTATATGCACACTTTCCAATACCAGCAGCTCTGCTCCTTGACCTGTTTAGTATATGACGGGATCCAATAGCAGCAGTTTTGTTCCTTGACCTGTTTAGTATATGCACAGTATCCAATAGCAGCAGTTTTGCTTCTTGACCTGTTTAGTATATGCACACTTTCCAATACCAGCAACTCTGCTCCTTGACCTGTTTAGTATATGCACGGTATCCAATAGCAGCAGTTTTGTTCCTTGACCTGTTTAGTATATGCACAGTATCCAATAGCAGCAGTTTTGCTTCTTGACCTGTTTAGTATATGCACAGTATCCAATAGCAGTAGTTTTGTTCCTTGAACTGTTTAGTATATGCACACTTTCCAATACCAGCAGCTCTGCTCCTTGACCTGTTTAGTATATGCACAGTATCCAATAGCAGCAGTTTTGTTCCTTGACCTGTTTAGTATATGCACAGTATCCAATAGCAGCAGTTTTGCTTCTTGACCATTTTAGTATATGCACAACATCCAATTCCAGCAGCTGTGTTCCTTGACCTGTTTAGTATATGCACAGATTCGAATAGCAGCAGTTTTGCTACTTGACCTGTTTAGTATATGCACAACATCCAATACCAGCAGCTCTGTTCCTTGACCTGTTTAGTATATGCACAGCTTCCAATACCAGCAGCTCTGCTCCTTGACCTGTTTAGTATATGCAACGTTTCCAATACCAGCAGTTCTGTTTCTTAACCTGTTTGGTATATGCATAACATCCAATACCAGCAGCTCTGCTCCTTGACCTGTTTAGTATATGCACAGTTACCTATTCCAGCAGCCTTGCTCATTGACCTTTTTAGTATATCCACAGCATCCAATACCAGCCGCTGTGTTCCTTGACCTGTTTAGTATATGCACAGTATCCCATACCAGCAGCTCTGTTTCTTGACATGTTTAGTATATGCACAGTATCCAATACCAGCACCTCTGTTCCTTGACCTATTTGATGTAAGTGCAGTATCCAATACCAGCAGCTCTTTTGGTTGACCATTTTGTTATAAGTACAATTTCAATACCAGCAGCCTTGTTCCTTTACCTGTTTGTTATAAGCGCAGTATCCTATACCAGCAGCTCTATTCCATAACCTATTCGTTATTAGTGCAGTGACCAATACCAGCAGCTCTGTTCCTTGACTTGTTTGATATATGTACAGTTTCCAACACCAGCTACCCTTTTCCTTGACATGTTTGTTATAAGTGCAGTATCCAATACCTGCATGCCTGCTCCTTGACCTCTTTGTTGTAAGCACAGTTTCCATTACCAGCAGCTCTGTTCCATAACATATTTTTATTAGTGTAGTAACCAATACCAGCAGATCTGTTCCTTGTCTTGTTTGTTATATACACAGTTTCCAATACCAGCAGCTCTGTTCCTTGACCTATTTGTTATAAGCGGAGTTTTCCAATAACTCCAGCTCTGCTCCTTGACCAGTTTTTTATATGCACAGCATCCAGTACCAGCAGCTCTGTTCCTTGACATGTTTAGTATATGCACAGCATCCAGTACCAGCAGCTCTGTTTCTTGACCTGTTTGGTATATGCACAGTATCCCATACCAGCAGCTCTGTTTCTTGACATGTATAGTATATGCACAGCATCCAATACCAGCAGCTCTGTTTCTTGACCTGTTTAGTATATGCACAACATCCAATACCAGAAGCTCTGCTCCTTGTCCTGTTTAGAGTATGCACAACATCCGAGACCAGAAGCCGTGCTCCTTGACCTGTTTAGTATATGCACAACATCCAATACCAGAAGCTCTGCTCCTTGACCTGTTTAGTATATGCACAACATCCAATACCAGAAGCTCTGCTCCTTGACCTGTTTAGTATATGCACAACATCCAATACCAGATGCTCTGCTCCTTGACCTGTTTAGTATATGCATAACATCCGATACCAGCAGCTCTGCTCCTTGACCATTTTAGTATCTGCATAACATCCGATACCAGCAGCTCTGCTCCTTGACCTGTTTAGTATATGCACAACATCCAATACCAGCAGCTCTGTTGGTTGACCTGTTTAGTATATGCAACGTTTCCAATACCAGCAGTTCTGTCGGTTGACCTGTTTAGTATATGCAACGTTTCCAATACCAGCAGTTCTGTTGGTTGACCTGTCTTTATATGCACAGTATCCAATACCATCAGCAGTGTTCCTTGACTTGTTTAGTATATGCTCGTATCCACTGCCAGCAGGTCTGTTACATGACTTTTTAGTATATGCACAGTTTCCTATTCCAGCAGCCTTGCTCATTGACCTTTTTACTATATGCACAGCATCCAATACCAGCCGCTGTGTTCCTTGACCTGTTTAGCATATGCACAGTTTCCAATACCAGCAGCTCTGTTCCTTGACCTGTTGAGTATATGCACAGTATCCAATACCAGCACCTCTGTTCCTTGACCTGTTTGTTATCTCCACAGTATCCAATACCAGCACCTCTGTTTGTTGACCTGTTTAGCATATGCACAGTATCCAACACCAGCACCTCTGTTGACCTGTTTAGTATATGCACAGTATCCAATACCAGCAGCTCTGTTCCTTGTCCTGTTTAGCATATCCACAGTTTCCAATAGCAGCAGTTTTGCTCCTTGACCTTTTTAGTATATGCAAAGTATCCAATACCAGAAGCTCTGCTCCTTGACCTGTTTGTTATCTCCACAGTATCCAATACCAGTACCTCTGTTTGTTGACCTGTTTAGTATATGCACAGTATCCAATACCAGCACCTCCGTTTGTTGACCTGTTTAGTATATGCACAGTATCCAAAACCAGCACCTCTGTTTGTTGACCTGTTTAGTATATGCACAACATCCAATACCAGAAGCTCTGCTCCTTGACCTGTTTAGTATATGCACAACATCCAGTACCAGAAGCTCTGCTCCTTGACCTGTTTAGTATATGCACAACATCCAATACCAGAAGCTCTGCTCCTTGACCTGTTTAGTATATGCATAACATCCGATACCAGCAGCTCTGCTCCTTGACCTGTTTAGTATATGCACAACATCCAATACCAGCAGTTCTGTTGGTTGACCTGTTTAGTATATGCAACGTTTCCAATACCAGCAGTTCTGTTGGTTGACCTTTTTAGTATATGCAACGTTTCCAACACCAGCAGTTCTGTTGGTTGACCTGTCTTTATATGCACAGTATCCAATACCATCAGCAGTGTTCCTTGACTTGTTTAGTATATGCTCGTATCCACTGCCAGCAGGTCTGTTACATGACTTTTTAGTATATGCACAGTTTCCTATTCCAGCAGCCTTGCTCATTGACCTTTTTAGTATATGCACAGCATCCAATACCAGCCGCTGTGTTCCTTCACCTTTTTAGTATATGCACAGTTTCCAATACCAGCAGCTCAGCTCCTTGACCTGTTTAGTATATGCACAGTATCCAATACCAGCACCTCTGTTTGTTGACCTGTTTAGTATATGCACAGTATCCTATACTAGCACCTCTGTTCCTTGACCTGTTTAGTATATGCACAGTTTCCAATAGCAGCAGTTTTGCTCCTTAACCTGTTTGGTATATGCACAACATCCAACTCCAGAAGCTCTGCTCCTTGACCAGTTTAGTATATGCACAGTATCCAATACCAGAAGCTCTGCTCCTTGACCTGTTTAGTATATGCACAACATCCAATACCAGAAGCTCTGCTCCTTGACCTGTTTAGTATATGCACAACATCCGATACCAGAAGCTCTGCTCCTTGACCTGTTTAGTATATGCACAACATCCAATACCAGAAGCTCTGCTACTTGACCTGTTTAGTATATGCACAACATCCAATACCAGAAGCTCTGCTCCTTGACCTGTTTAGTATATGCACAACATCCAATACCAGAAGCTCTGCTCCTTGACCTGTTTAGTATATGCATAACATCCGATACCAGCAGCTCTGCTCCTTGACCTGTTTAGTATATGCACAACATCCAATACCAGCAGTTCTGTTGGTTGACTTGTTTAGTATATGCAACGTTTCCAATACCAGCAGTTCTGTTGGTTGACCTGTCTTTATATGCACAGTATCGAATACCATCAGCAGTGTTCCTTGACTTGTTTAGTATATGCTCATATCCACTGCCAGCAGGTCTGTTACATGACTTTTTAGTATATGCACAGTTTCCTATTCCAGCAGCCTTGCTCATTGACCTTTTTAGTATATGCACAGCATTCAATACCAGCCGCTGTGTTCCTTGACCTGTTTAGCATATGCACAGTTTCCAACACCAGCAGCTCTGTTCCTTGACCTGTTGAGTATATGCACTGTATCCAATACCAGCAGCTCTATTCCTTGACCTGTTTAGTATATGCACAGTATCAATACCAGCAGTTCTGTTCCTTGACCTGTTTAGTATATGCACAGTTTCCAATACCAGCAGCTCTGTTTCTTGACCTGTTTAGTATATGCACAGTTTCCAATACCAGCAGTTCTGCTCCTTGACCTATTTAGTATATGCATAGTATCCAATACCAGCAGCTCTGTTCCTTGACGTGTTTAGTATATGCACAGTATCCAATACCAGCAACTCTGTACCTTGACCTGTTTAGTATATGCACAGTATCAATACCAGCAGCTCTGTACCTTGACCTGTTTAGTATATGTACAGTATCCAATACCAGCAGCTCTGTTCCTTGACCTGTTTAGTATAAGCACTGTATCGAATAGCAGCAGTTTTGCTCCTTGACCTGTTTAGTATATGCACAGGATCCAATAGCAGCAGTTTTGCTCCTTGACCTATTTAGTATATGCACAGTATCCAATAGCAGCAGTTTTGATCCTTGACCTATTTAGTACATGCACAGTATCCAATAGCAGCAGTTTTGCTCCTTGACCTGTTTAGTATATGCACAGTATCCAATAGCAGCAGTTTTGTTCCTTGACCTGTTTAGTATATGCACATTATCCCATAGCAGCAGTTTTGCTCCTTGACCTGTTTAGTATATGCACAGCATCCAATACCAGCAGCTCTGCTCCTTGACCTATTTAGTATATGCACAGTATCCAATAGCAGCAGTTTTGCTCCCTGACCTGTTTAGTATATGCACAGTATCCAATACCAGCAGCTCTGTTCCTTGACCCATTTAGTATATGCACAGTTTCCAATAGCAGCAGTTTTTCTCCTTGACCTGTTTAGTATATGCATAGCATCCAACACCAGCAGCTCTGTTCCTTGACCGATTTAGTATATGCACAGTTTCCAATAGCAGCAGTTTTGCTCCTTGACCTTTTTACTATATGCACAGCATCCAATACCAGCAGCTCTGCTCCTTGACCGATTTAGTATATGCGCAGTTTCCAATAGCAGCAGTTTTGCTCCTTGACCTTTTTACAATATGCACAGCATCCAACACCAGCAGCTCTGTTCCTTGACCGATTTAGTATATGCACAGTTTCCAATAGCAGCTGTTTTGCTCCTTGACCTTTTTACTATACGCACAGCATCCAATACCAGCAGCTCTGCTCCTTGACCTGTTTAGTATATGAACAGTATCCAATAGCAGCAGTTTTGCTCCTTGACCTGTTTAGTATATGCACAGTATCCAATAGCAGCAGTTTTGTTCCTTGACCTGTTTAGTATATGCACAGTATCCAATAGCAGCAGTTTTGTTCCTTGACCTGTTTAGTATATGCACAGTATCCAATAGCAGCAGTTTTGCTCCTTGACCTGTTTAGTGTATGCACAGTATCCAATAGCAGCAGTTTTGTTCCTTGACCTGTTTAGTATATGTACAGTATCCAATAGCAGCAGTTTTGGTTCTTGACCTGTTTACTATATGCACAGTATCCAATAGCAGCAGTTTTGCTTCTTGACTTGCTTAGTATATGCACAGTATCCAATACCAGCAGCTCTGCTCCTTGACCTATTTAGTATATGCACAGTATCCAATACTATCAGCTCTGCTCCTTGACCTGTTTAGTATATGCACAGTATCCAATAGCAGCAGTTTTGCTTCTTGACCTGTTTAGTATATGCACAGTATCCAATACCATCAGCTCTGCTCCTTGACCTATTTAGTATATGCACAGTATCCAATACCAGCAGCTCTGCTCCTTGACCTATTTAGTATATGCACAGTATCCAATACTATCAGCTCTGCTCCTTGACCTGTTTAGTATATGCACAGTATCCAATACTATCAGCTCTGGTCCTTGACCTGTTTAGTATATGCACAGTATCCAATAGCAGCAGTTTTGCTTCTTGACCTGCTTAGTATATGCACAGTATCCAATACTATCAGCTCTGCTCCTTGACCTGTTTAGTATATGCACAGTATCCAATACTATCAGCTCTGCTCCTTGACCTGTTTAGTGTATGCACAGTATCCAATATTATCAGCTCTGCTCCTTGACCTGTTTAGTATATGCACAGTATCCAATACCAGCAGCTCTGTTCCTTGACCTGTTTAGTATATGCACAGTATCCAATACCAGCAGCTCTGCTCCTTGACCTGTTTAGTATATGCACAGTATCCAATACCAGCAGCTCTGTTCCTTGACCTGTTTAGTATATGCACATTATCCAATACCAGCAGCTCTGTTCCTTGACCTGTTTAGTATATGCACAGTATCCAATACCAGCAGCTCTGGTCCTTGACCTGTTTAGTATATGCACAGTATCCAATACCAGCAGCTCTGCTCCTTGACCTGTTTAGTATATGCACAGTATCCAATACTATCAGCTCTGCTTCTTGACCTGTTTAGTATATGCACAGTATCCAATACTATCTTCTCTGCTCCTTGACCTATTTAGTATATGCAGAGTATCCAATACTATCAGCTCTGCTCCTTGACCTGCTTAGTATATGCACAGTATCCAATACTATCAGCTCTGCTCCTTGACCTGTTTAGTATATGCACAGTATCCAATACCAGCAGCTCTGTTCCTTGACCTATTTAGTATATGCACAGTATCCAATACTATCAGCTCTGCTCCTTGACCTATTTAGTATATGCACAGTATCCAATAGCAGCAGTTTTGCTTCTTGACCTGTTTAGTATATGCACAGTATCCAAAAGCAGTAGTTTTGCTTCTTGACCTGTTTAGTATATGCACAGTATCCAATAGCAGCAGTTTTGCTCCTTGACCTATTTAGTATATGCACAGTATCCAATAGCAGCAGTTTTGCTTCTTGACCTGTTTAGTATATGCACAGTATCCAATAGCAGCAGTTTTGCTTCTTGACCTGTTTAGTATATGCACAGTATCCAATAGCAGTAGTTTTGCTTCTTGACCTGTTTAGTATATGCACAGTATCCAATAGCAGCAGTTTTGCTCCTTGACCTATTTAGTATATCCACAGTATCCAATAGCAGCAGTTTTGCTTCTTGACCTGTTTAGTATATGCACAGTATCCAATATCAGCAGTTTTGCTTCTTGACCTGTTTAGTATATGCACAGTATCCAATAGCAGCAGTTTTGCTTCTTGACCTGTTTAGTATATGCACAGTAACCAATACTATCAGCTCTGCTCCTTGACCTGTTTAGTATATGCACAGTATCCAATACTATCAGCTCTGCTCCTTGACCTGTTTAGTATATGCACAGTATCCAATACCAGCAGTTTTGCTTCTTGACCTGCTTAGTATATGCACAGTATCCAATAGCAGTAGTTTTTTTCCTTGAACTGTTTAGTATATGCACAGTATCCAATAGCAGTAGTTTTGTTCCTTGAACTGTTTAGTATATGCACAGTATCCAATAGCAGTAGTTTTGTTCCTTGAACTGTTTAGTATATGCACACTTTCCAATACCAGTAGCTCTGCTCCTTGACCTGTTTAGTATATGCACAGTATCCAATAGCAGCAGTTTTGCTTCTTGACCTGTTTAGTATATGCACAGTATCCAATAGCAGCAGTTTTGCTCCTTGACCTGTTTAGTATATGCAGAGTATCCAATAGCAGCAGTTTTGCTCCTTGACCTGTTTAGTATATGCACAGTATCCAATAGCAGCAGTTTTGCTCCTTGACCTGTTTAGTATATGCACAGTATCCAATAGCAGCAGTTTTGCTCCTTGACCTGTTTAGTATATGCACAGTATCCAATAGCAGCAGTTTTGCTCCTTGACCTGCTTAGTATATGCACAGTATCCAATAGGAGTAGTTTTGTTCCTTGAACTGTTTAGTATATGCACAGTATCCAATAGCAGCAGTTTTGTTCCTTGAACTGTTTAGTATATGCACAGTATCCAATAGCAGTAGTTTTGTTCCTTGAACTGTTTAGTATATGCACAGTATCCAATAGCAGTAGTTTTGTTCCTTGAACTGTTTAGTATATGCACACTTTCCAATACCAGCAGCTCTGCTCCTTGACCTGTTTAGTATATGCACAGTATCCAATAGCAGCAGTTTTGTTCCTTGAACTGTTTAGTATATGCACAGTATCCAATAGCAGTAGTTTTGTTCCTTGAACTGTTTAGTATATGCACACTTTCCAATACCAGCAGCTCTGCTCCTTGACCATTTTAGTATATGCACAGTATCCAATAGCAGCAGTTTTGTTCCTTGACCTGTTTAGTATATGCACAGTATCCAATAGCAGCAGTTTTGCTTCTTGACCATTTTAGTATATGCACAACATCCAATTCCAGCAGCTGTGTTCCTTGACCTGTTTAGTATATGCACAGATTCGAATAGCAGCAGTTTTGCTCCTTGACCTGTTTAGTATATGCACAACATCCAATACCAGCAGCTCTGCTCCTTGACCTGTTTAGTATATGCACAGTTACCTATTCCAGCAGCCTTGCTCATTGACCCTTTTAGTATATCCACAGCATCCAATACCAGCCGCTGTGTTCCTTGACCTGTTTAGTATATGCACAGTATCCCATACCAGCAGCTCTGTTTCTTGACATGTTTAGTATATGCACAGTATCCAATACCAGCACCTCTGTTCCTTGACCTATTTGATGTAAGTGCAGTATCCAATACCAGCAGCTCTTTTGGTTGACCATTTTGTTATAAGTACAGTTTCAATACCAGCAGCCTTGTTCCTTTACCTGTTTGTTATAAGCGCAGTATCCTATACCAGCAGCTCTATTCCATAACCTATTCGTTATTAGTGCAGTGACCAATACCAGCAGCTCTGTTCCTTGACTTGTTTGATATATGTACAGTTTCCAACACCAGCAACCCTTTTCCTTGATATGTTTGTTATAAGTGCAGTATCCAATACCTGCATGTCTGCTCCTTGACCTCTTTGTTGTAAGCACAGTTTCCATTACCAGCAGCTCTGTTCCATAACATATTTTTATTAGTGTAGTAACCAATACCAGCAGATCTGTTCCTTGTCTTGTTTGTTATATACACAGTTTCCAATACCAGCAGCTCTGTTCCTTGACCTATTTGTTATAAGCGGAGTTTTCCAATAACTCCAGCTCTGCTCCTTGACCAGTTTTTTATATGCACAGCATCCAGTACCGGCAGCTCTGTTCCTTGACATGTTTAGTATATGCACAGCATCCAGTACCAGCAGCTCTGTTTCTTGACCTGTTTGGTATATGCACAGTATCCCATACCAGCAGCTCTGTTTCTTGACATGTATAGTATATGCACAGCATCCAATACCAGCAGCTCTGTTTCTTGACCTGTTTAGTATATGCACAACATCCAACACCAGAAGCTCTGCTCCTTGACCAGTTTAGTATATGCACAGTATCCAATACCAGAAGCTCTGCTCCTTGACCTGTTTAGTATATGCACAACATCCAATACCAGAAGCTCTGCTCCTTGACCTGTTTAGTATATGCACAACATCCAATACCAGAAGCTCTGCTCCTTGACCTGTTTAGTATATGCACAACATCCAATACCAGAATCTCTGCTCCTTGACCTGTTTAGTATATGCATAACATCCGATACCAGCAGCTCTGCTCCTTGACCTGTTTAGTATCTGCATAACATCCGATACCAGCAGCTCTGCTCCTTGACCTGTTTAGTATACGCACAACATCCAATACCAGCAGCTCTGTTGGTTGACATGTTTAGTATATGCAACGTTTCCAATACCAGCAGTTCTGTCGGTTGACCTGTTTAGTATATGCAACGTTTCCAATACCAGCAGTTCTGTTGGTTGACCTGTCTTTATATGCACAGTATCCAATACCATCAGCAGTGTTCCTTGACTTGTTTAGTATATGCTCGTATCCACTGCCAGCAGGTCTGTTACATGACTTTTTAGTATATGCACAGTTTCCTATTCCAGCAGCCTTGCTCATTGACCTTTTTAGTATATGCACAGCATCCAATACCAGCCGCTGTGTTCCTTGACCTGTTCAGCATATGCACAGTTTCCAATACCAGCAGCTCTGTTCCTTGACCTGTTGAGTATATGCACAGTATCCAATACCAGCACCTCTGTTCCTTGACCTGTTTGTTATCTCCACAGTATCCAATACCAGCACCTCTGTTTGTTGACCTGTTTAGCATATGCACAGTATCCAACACCAGCACCTCTGTTGACCTGTTTAGTATATGCACAGTATCCAATACCAGCACCTCTGTTCCTTGTCCTGTTTAGCATATGCACAGTTTCCAATAGCAGCAGTTTTGCACCTTGACCGTTTTAGTATATGCAAAGTATCCAATACCAGAAGCTCTGCTCCTTGACCTGTTTGTTATCTCCACAGTATCCAATACCAGCACCTCTGCTCCTTGACCTGTTTGTTATCTCCACAGTATCCAATACCAGTACCTCTGTTTGTTGACCTGTTTAGTATATGCACAGTATCCAATACCAGCACCTCTGTTTGTTGACCTGTTTAGTATATGCACAGTATCCAAAATCAGCACCTCTGTTTGTTGACCTGTTTAGTATATGCACAACATCCAATACCAGAAGCTCTGCTCCTTGACCTGTTGAGTATATGCACAACATCCAATACCAGAAGCTCTGCTCCTTGACCTGTTTAGTATATGCACAACATCCAATACCAGAAGCTCTGCTCCTTGACCTGTTTAGTATATGCACAACATCCAATACCAGAAGCTCTGCTCCTTGACCTGTTTAGTATATGCATAACATCCGATACCAGCAGCTCTGCTCCTTGACCTGTTTAGTATATGCACAACATCCAATACCAGCAGTTTTTTTGGTTGACCTGTTTAGTATATGCAACGTTTCCAATACCAGCAGTTCTGTTGGTTGACCTGTTTAGTATATGCAACGTTTCCAACACCAGCAGTTCTGTTGGTTGACCTGTCTTTATATGCACAGTATCCAATACCATCAGCAGTGTTCCTTGACTTGTTTAGTATATGCTCGTATCCACTGCCAGCAGGTCTGTTACATGACTTTTTAGTATATGCACAGTTTCCTATTCCAGCAGCCTTGCTCATTGACAGTTTTAGTATATGCACAGCATCCAATACCAGCCGCTGTGTTCCTTCACGTTTTTAGTATATGCACAGTTTCCAATACCAGCAGCTCAGCTCCTTGACCATTTTAGTATATGCACAGTATCCAATACCAGCACCTCTGTTTGTTGACCTGTTTAGTATATGCACAGTATCCTATACTAGCACCTCTGTTCCTTGACCTGTTTAGTATATGCACAGTTTCCAATAGCAGCAGTTTTGCTCCTTAACCTGTTTGGTATATGCACAACATCCAACACCAGAAGCTCTGCTCCTTGACCAGTTTAGTATATGCACAGTATCCAATACCAGAAGCTCTGCTCCTTGACCTGTTTAGTATATGCACAACATCCAACACCAGAAGCTCTGCTCCTTGACCTGTTTAGTATATGCACAACATCCGATACCAGAAGCTCTGCTCCTTGACCTGTTTAGTATATGCACAACATCCAATACCAGAAGCTCTGCTCCTTGACCTGTTTAGTATATGCATAACATCCGATACCAGCAGCTCTGCTC
Organism: Deroplatys truncata; assembly: GCA_030765065.1. Taxonomy (NCBI): domain Eukaryota; kingdom Metazoa; phylum Arthropoda; class Insecta; order Mantodea; family Mantidae; genus Deroplatys; species Deroplatys truncata. The sequence continues at coordinate 7,810,539 of CM060978.1, forward strand.
CTTGACCTGTTTAGTATATGCACAACATCCAATACCAGCAGTTCTGTTGGTTGACTTGTTTAGTATATGCAACGTTTCCAATACCAGCAGTTCTGTTGGTTGACCTGTCTTTATATGCACAGTATCCAATACCATCAGCAGTGTTCCTTGACTTGTTTAGTATATGCTCGTATCCACTGCCAGCAGGTCTGTTACATGATTTTTTAGTATATGCACAGTTTCCTATTCCAGCAGCCTTGCTCATTGACCTTTTTAGTATATGCACAGCATCCAATACCAGCCGCTGTGTTCCTTGACCTGTTTAGCATATGCACAGTTTCCAACACCAGCAGCTCTGTTCCTTGACCTGTTGAGTATATGCACTGTATCCAATACCAGCAGCTCTATTCCTTGACCTGTTTAGTATATGCACAGTATCCAATACCAGCAGCTCTGTACCTTGACCTGTTTAGTATATGCACAGTATCAATACCAGCAGTTCTGTTCCTTGACCTGTTTAGTATATGCACAGTTTCCAATACCAGCAGCTCTGTTTCTTGACCTGTTTAGTATATGCACAGTTTCCAATACCAGCAGTTCTGCTCCTTGACCTATTTAGTATATGCATAGTATCCAATACCAGCAGCTCTGTTCCTTGATGTGTTTAGTATATGCACAGCATCCAGTACCAGCAGCTCTGTTTCTTGACCTGTTTGGTATATGCACAGTATCCCATACCAGCAGCTCTGTTTCTTGACATGTATAGTATATGCACAGCATCCAGTACCAGCAGCTCTGTTTCTTGACCTGTTTGGTATATGCACAGTATCCCATACCAGCAGCTCTGTTTCTTGACATGTATAGTATATGCACAGCATCCAATACCAGCAGCTCTGTTTCTTGACCTGTTTAGTATATGCACAACATCCAATACCAGAAGCTCTGCTCCTTGTCCTGTTTAGTGTATGCACAACATCCGAGACCAGAAGCCGTGCTCCTTGACCTGTTTAGTATATGCACAACATCCAATACCAGAAGCTCTGCTCCTTGACCTGTTTAGTATATGCACAACATCCAATACCAGAAGCTCTGCTCCTTGACCTGTTTAGTATATGCACAACATCCAATACCAGAAGCTCTGCTCCTTGACCTGTTTAGTATATGCATAACATCCGATACCAGCAGCTCTGCTCCTTGACCTGTTTAGTATCTGCATAACATCCGATACCAGCAGCTCTGCTCCTTGACCTGTTTAGTATATGCACAACATCCAATACCAGCAGTTCTGTTGGTTGACCTGTTTAGTATATGCAACGTTTCCAATACCAGCAGTTCTGTCGGTTGACCTGTTTAGTATATGCAACGTTTCCAATACCAGCAGTTCTGTTGGTTGACCTGTCTTTATATGCACAGTATCCAATACCATCAGACGTGTTCCTTGACTTGTTTAGTATATGCTCGTATCCACTGCCAGCAGGTCTGTTACATGACTTTTTAGTATATGCACAGTTTCCTATTCCAGCAGGCTTGCTCATTGACCTTTTTAGTATATCCACAGCATCCAATACCAGCCGCTGTGTTCCTTGACCTGTTTAGTATATGCACAGTATCCCATACCAGCAGCTCTGTTTCTTGACATGTTTAGTATATGCACAGTATCCAATACCAGCACCTCTGTTCCTTGACCTATTTGATGTAAGTGCAGTATCCAATACCAGCAGCTCTTTTGGTTGACCATTTTGTTATAAGTACAGTTTCAATACCAGCAGCCTTGTTCCTTTACCTGTTTGTTATAAGCGCAGTATCCTATACCAGCAGCTCTATTCCATAACCTATTCGTTATTAGTGCAGTGACCAATACCAGCAGCTCTGTTCCTTGACTTGTTTGATATATGTACAGTTTCCAACACCAGCAACCCTTTTCCTTGACATGTTTGTTATAAGTGCAGTATCCAATACCTGCATGTCTGCTCCTTGACCTCTTTGTTGTAAGCACAGTTTCCATTACCAGCAGCTCTGTTCCATAACATATTTTTATTAGTGTAGTAACCAATACCAGCAGATCTGTTCCTTGTCTTGTTTGTTATATACACAGTTTCCAATACCAGCAGCTCTGTTCCTTGACCTATTTGTTATAAGCGGAGTTTTCCAATAACTCCAGCTCTGCTCCTTGACCAGTTTTTTATATGCACAGCATCCAGTACCAGCAGCTCTGTTCCTTGACATGTTTAGTATATGCACAGCATCCAGTACCAGCAGCTCTGTTTCTTGACCTGTTTGGTATATGCACAGTATCCCATACCGGCAGCTCTGTTTCTTGACATGTATAGTATATGCACAGCATCCAATACCAGCAGCTCTGTTTCTTGACCTGTTTAGTATATGCACAACATCCAATACCAGAAGCTCTGCTCCTTGTCCTATTTAGTGTATGCACAACATCCGAGACCAGAAGTCGTGCTCCTTGACCTGTTTAGTATATGCACAACATCCAATACCAGAAGCTCTGCTCCTTGACCTGTTTAGTATATGCACAACATCCAATACCAGAAGCTCTGCTCCTTGACCTGTTTAGTATCTGCATAACATCCGATACCAGCAGCTCTGCTCCTTGACCTGTTTAGTATATGCACAACATCCAATACCAGCAGCTCTGTTGGTTGACCTGTTTAGTATATGCAACGTTTCCAATACCAGCAGTTCTGTCGGTTGACCTGTTTAGTATATGCAACGTTTCCAATACCAGCAGTTCTGTTGGTTGACCTGTCTTTATATGCACAGTATCCAATAACATCAGCAGTGTTCCTTGACTTGTTTAGTATATGCTCGTATCCACTGCCAGCAGGTCTGTTACATGACTTTTTAGTATATGCACAGTTTCCTATTCCAGCAGCCTTGCTCATTGACCTTTTTAGTATATGCACAGCATCCAATACCAGCCGCTGTGTTCCTTGACCTGTTCAGCATATGCACAGTTTCAAATACCAGCAGCTCTGTTCCTTGACCTGTTGAGTATATGCACAGTATCCAATACCAGCACCTCTGTTCCTTGACCTGTTTGTTATCTCCACAGTATCCAATACCAGCACCTCTGTTTGTTGACCTGTTTAGCATATGCACAGTATCCAACACCAGCACCTCTGTTGACCTGTTTAGTATATGCACAGTATCCAATACCAGCACCTCTGTTCCTTGTCCTGTTTAGCATATGCACAGTTTCCAATAGCAGCAGTTTTGCTCCTTGACCTTTTTAGTATATGCAAAGTATCCAATACCAGAAGCTCTGCTCCTTGACCTGTTTGTTATCTCCACAGTATCCAATACCAGCACCTCTGCTCCTTGACCTGTTTGTTATCTCCACAGTATCCAATACCAGTACCTCTGTTTGTTGACCTGTTTAGTATAAGCACAGTATCCAATACCAGCACCTCTGTTTGTTGACCTGTTTAGTATATGCACAGTATCCAAAACCAGCACCTCTGTTTGTTGACCTGTTTAGTATATGCACAACATCCAACACCAGAAGCTCTGCTCCTTGACCTGTTGAGTATATGCACAACATCCAATACCAGAAGCTCTGCTCCTTGACCTGTTTAGTATATGCACAACATCCAATACCAGCAGCTCTGTTGGTTGACCTGTTTAGTATATGCAACGTTTCCAATACCAGCAGTTCTGTCGGTTGACCTGTTTAGTATATGCAACGTTTCCAATACCAGCAGTTCTGTTGGTTGACCTGTCTTTATATGCACAGTATCCAATACCATCAGCAGTGTTCCTTGACTTGTTTAGTATATGCTCGTATCCACTGCCAGCAGGTCTGTTACATGACTTTTTAGTATATGCACAGTTTCCTATTCCAGCAGCCTTGCTCATTGACCTTTTTAGTATATGCACAGCATCCAATACCAGCCGCTGTGTTCCTTGACCTGTTCAGCATATGCACAGTTTCAAATACCAGCAGCTCTGTTCCTTGACCTGTTGAGTATATGCACAGTATCCAATACCAGCACCTCTGTTCCTTGACCTGTTTGTTATCTCCACAGTATCCAATACCAGCACCTCTGTTTGTTGACCTGTTTAGCATATGCACAGTATCCAACACCAGCACCTCTGTTGACCTGTTTAGTATATGCACAGTATCCAATACCAGCACCTCTGTTCCTTGTCCTGTTTAGCATATGCACAGTTTCCAATAGCAGCAGTTATGCTCCTTGACCTTTTTAGTATATGCAAAGTATCCAATACCAGAAGCTCTGCTCCTTGACCTGTTTGTTATCTCCACAGTATCCAATACCAGCACCTCTGCTCCTTGACCTGTTTGTTATCTCCACAGTATCCAATACCAGTACCTCTGTTTGTTGACCTGTTTAGTATATGCACAGTATCCAATACCAGCACCTCTGTTTGTTGACCTGTTTAGTATATGCACAGTATCCAAAACCAGCACCTCTGTTTGTTGACCTGTTTAGTATATGCACAACATCCAATACCAGAAGCTCTGCTCCTTGACCTGTTGAGTATATGCACAACATCCAATACCAGAAGCTCTGCTCCTTGACCTGTTTAGTATATGCACAACATCCAATACCAGAAGCTCTGCTCCTTGACCTGTTTAGTATATGCATAACATCCGATACCAGCAGCTCTGCTCCTTGACCTGTTTAGTATATGCACAACATCCAATAGCAGCAGTTCTGTTGGTTGACCTGTTTAGTATATGCAACGTTTCCAATACCAGCAGTTCTGTTGGTTGACCTGTTTAGTATATGAACGTTTCCAACACCAGCAGTTCTGTTGGTTGACCTGTCTTTATATGCACAGTATCCAATACCATCAGCAGTGTTCCTTGACTTGTTTAGTATATGCTCGTATCCACTGCCAGCAGGTCTGTTACATGACTTTTTAGTATATGCACAGTTTCCTATTCCAGCAGCCTTGCTCATTGACAGTTTTAGTATATGCACAACATCCAACACCAGCCGCTGTGTTCCTTCACCTTTTTAGTATATGCACAGTTTCCAATACCAGCAGCTCAGCTCCTTGACCTGTTTAGTATATGCACAGTATCCAATACCAGCACCTCTGTTTGTTGACCTGTTTAGTATATGCACAGTATCCTATACTAGCACCTCTGTTCCTTGACCTGTTTAGTATATGCACAGTTTCCAATAGCAGCAGTTTTGCTCCTTAACCTGTTTGGTATATGCACAACATCCAACACCAGAAGCTCTGCTCCTTGACCAGTTTAGTATATGCACAGTATCCAATACCAGAAGCTCTGCTCCTTGACCTGTTTAGTATATGCACAACATCCAATACCAGAAGCTCTGCTCCTTGCCCTGTTTAGTATATGCACAACATCCGATACAGGAAGCTCTGCTCCTTGACCTGTTTAGTATATGCACAACATCCAATACCAGAAGCTCTGCTCCTTGACCTGTTTAGTATATGCATAACATCCGATACCAGCAGCTCTGCTCCTTGACCTGTTTAGTATATGCACAACATCCAATACCAGCAGTTCTGTTGGTTGACTTGTTTAGTATATGCAACGTTTCCAATACCAGCAGTTCTGTTGGTTGACCTGTCTTTATATGCACAGTATCCAATACCATCAGCACTGTTCCTTGACTTGTTTAGTATATGCTCGTATCCACTGCCAGCAGGTCTGTTACATGATTTTTTAGTATATGCACAGTTTCCTATTCCAGCAGCCTTGCTCATTGACCTTTTTAGTATATGCACAGCATCCAATACCAGCCGCTGTGTTCCTTGACCTGTTTAGCATATGCACAGTTTCCAACACCAGCAGCTCTGTTCCTTGACCTGTTGAGTATATGCACTGTATCCAATACCAGCAGCTCTATTCCTTGACCTGTTTAGTATATGCACAGTATCCAATACCAGCAGCTCTGTACCTTGACCTGTTTAGTATATGCACAGTATCAATACCAGCAGTTCTGTTCCTTGACCTGTTTAGTATATGCACAGTTTCCAATACCAGCAGCTCTGTTTCTTGACCTGTTTAGTATATGCACAGTTTCCAATACCAGCAGTTCTGCTCCTTGACCTATTTAGTATATGCATAGTATCCAATACCAGCAGCTCTGTTCCTTGATGTGTTTAGTATATGCACAGCATCCAGTACCAGCAGCTCTGTTTCTTGACCTGTTTGGTATATGCACAGTATCCCATACCAGCAGCTCTGTTTCTTGACATGTATAGTATATGCACAGCATCCAGTACCAGCAGCTCTGTTTCTTGACCTGTTTGGTATATGCACAGTATCCCATACCAGCAGCTCTGTTTCTTGACATGTATAGTATATGCACAGCATCCAATACCAGCAGCTCTGTTTCTTGACCTGTTTAGTATATGCACAACATCCAATACCAGAAGCTCTGCTCCTTGTCCTGTTTAGTGTATGCACAACATCCGAGACCAGAAGCCGTGCTCCTTGACCTGTTTAGTATATGCACAACATCCAATACCAGAAGCTCTGCTCCTTGACCTGTTTAGTATATGCACAACATCCAATACCAGAAGCTCTGCTCCTTGACCTGTTTAGTATATGCACAACATCCAATACCAGAAGCTCTGCTCCTTGACCTGTTTAGTATATGCATAACATCCGATACCAGCAGCTCTGCTCCTTGACCTGTTTAGTATCTGCATAACATCCGATACCAGCAGCTCTGCTCCTTGACCTGTTTAGTATATGCACAACATCGAATACCAGCAGTTCTGTTGGTTGACCTGTTTAGTATATGCAACGTTTCCAATACCAGCATTTCTGTCGGTTGACCTGTTTAGTATATGCAACGTTTCCAATACCAGCAGTTCTGTTGCTTGACCTGTCTTTATATGCACAGTATCCAATACCATCAGACGTGTTCCTTGACTTGTTTAGTATATGCTCGTATCCACTGCCAGCAGGTCTGTTACATGACTTTTTAGTATATGCACAGTTTCCTATTCCAGCAGCCTTGCTCATTGACCTCTTTAGTATATGCACAGCATCCAATACCAGCCGCTGTGTTCCTTGACCTGTTTAGCATATGCACAGTATCCAATACCAGCAGCTCTGTTCCTTGACCTGTTTAGTATATGCACAGTATCAATACCAGCAGTTCTGTTCCTTGACCTGTTTAGTATATGCACAGTTTCCAATACCAGCAGCTCTGTTCCTTGACGTGTTTAGTATATGCACAGTATCCAATACCAGCAGCTCTGTACCTTGACCTGTTTAGTATATGCACAGTATCCATTACCAGCGGCTCTGTACCTTGACCTGTTTAGTATATGCACAGTATCAATACCAGCAGTTCTGTTCCTTGACCTGTTTAGTATATGCACAGTTTCCAATACCAGCAGCTCTGTTCCTTGACCTGTTTAGTATATGCACAGTATCAATACCAGCAGTTCTGTTCCTTGACCTGTTTAGTATATGCACAGTTTCCAATACCAGCAGCTCTGTTCCTTGACCTGTTTAGTATATGCACAGTATCAATACCAGCAGTTCTGTTCCTTGACCTGTTTAGTATATGCACAGTATCAATACCAGCAGTTTTTTTCCTTGACCTGTTTAGTATATGCACAGTATCAATACCAGCAGCTGTGTACCTTGACCTGTTTAGTATATGCACAGTATCAATACCAGCAGTTCTGTTCCTTGACCTGTTTAGTATATGCACAGTATCCAATACCAGCAGCTCTGTTCCTTGACCTGTTTAGTATATGCACAGTATCAATACCAGCAGTTCTGTTCCTTGACCTGTTTAGTATATGCACAGTTTCCAATACCAGCAGCTCTGTTCCTTGACCTGTTTAGTATATGCACAGTATCAATACCAGCAGCTCTGTACCTTGAACTGTTTAGTACATGTACAGTATCCAATACCAGCAGCTCTGTTCCTTGACCATTTTAGTATATGCACTGTATCCAATAGCAGCAGTTTTGCTCCTTGATCTGTTTAGTATATGCACAGTATCCAATAGCAGCAGTTTTGCTCCTTGACCTATTTAGTATATGCACAGTATCCAATAGCAGCAGTTTTGCTCCTTGACCTATTTAGTACATGCAAAGTATCCAATAGCAGCAGTTTTGCTCCTTGACGTGTTTAGTATATGCACAGTGTCCAATAGCAGCAGTTTTGTTCCTTGACCTGTTTAGTATATGCACATTATCCCATAGCAGCAGTTTTGCTCCTTGACCTGTTTAGTATATGCACAGTATCCAATAGCACCAGTTTTGCTCCTTGTCCTGTTTAGTATATGCACAGCATCCAATACCAGCAGCTCTGCTCCTTGACCTATTTAGTATATGCACAGTATGCAGTAGCAGCAGTTTTGCTCCTTGACTTGTTTAGTATATACACAGTATCCAATACCAGCAGTTTTGCTCCTTGAGCTGTTTAGTATATGCACAGCATCCAACACCAGCAGCTGTGTTCCTTGACCCATTTAGTATATGCACAGTTTCCAATAGCAGCAGTTTTGCTCCTTGGCCTGTTTAGTATATGCATAGCATCCAACACCAGCAGCTCTGTTCCTTGACCTATTTAGTATATGCACAGTTTCCAATAGCAGCAGTTTTGCTCTTTGAGCTGTTTAGTATATGCACAGTATCCAATACCAGCAGCTCTGTTCCTTGACCTATTTAGTATATGCACAGTTTCCAATAGCAGCTGTTTTGCTCCTTGACCTTTTTACTATATGCACAGCATCCAATACCAGCAGCTCTGCTCCTTGACCTGTTTAGTATATGCACAGTAACCAATACCAGCAGCTCTGCTCCTTGACCTGTTTAGTATATGCACAGTAACCAATAGAAGCAGTTTTGCTCCTTGACCTGTTTAGTATATGCACAGTATCCAATAGCAGCAGTTTTGCTTCTTGACCTGTTTAGTATATGCACAGTATCCAATACCAGTAGTTTTTTTCCTTGACCTTTTTAGTATATGCACACTTTCCAATACCAGCAGCTCTGCTCCTTGACCTATTTAGTATATGCAGAATATCCAATAGCAGCAGTTTATCTCCTTGATCTGTTTAGTGTCTGCACAACATTTAAAAACAGCTGCTCTGTTCCTTGACCTATTTAGTATATGCACAGTTTCCAATTGCAGCAGTTTTTGTCCTTGACCTGTTTAGTATATGCACAGTGTCCAATAGCAGCAGTTTAGCTCCTTGACCTGTTTAGTATATGCACAGTATCCAATAGCAGCAGTTTTGGTCCTTGACCTGTTTAGTATATGCACAGTATCCAATAGCAGCAGTTTTGTTCCTTGACTGTTTAGTATATGCACAGTTTCCAATAGCAGCAGTTTTGCTCCTTGACCATTTTATTATATGCACAACATCCAATACCAGCAGCTCTGTTCCTTGACCTGTTTAGTATATGCACAGCTTCCAATACCAGCAGCTCTGCTCCTTGACCTGTTTAGTATATGCAACGTTTCCAATACCAGCAGTTCTGTTTCTTAACCTGTTTGGCATATGCATAACATCCAATACCAGCAGCTCTGCTCCTTGACCTGTTTAGTATATGCAACGTTTCCAATACCAGCAGTTCTGTTCCTTGAGCAGTTTAGTATATGCAACGTTTCTAATACCAGCAGCTCTGCTCCTTGACCTGTTTAGTATATGCACAACATCCAATACCAGCAGCTCTCCTGCTTGACCTGTTTAGTATATGCATAACATCCAATACCAGCAGCTCTGCTTCTTGACGTGTTTAGTATATGCACAACATCCAACACCAGCAGCTCTGCTCGTTGACCTATTTAGTATATGCACAGCATCCAATACCAGCAGTTCTGTTGGTTGACCTGTCTTTATGTGCACAGTATCCAATACCATCAGCAGTGTTCCTTGACTTATTTAGTATATGCACCTATCCACTGTCAACAGGTCTGTTACATGACTTTTTAGTATATGCACAGTTTCCCATTCCAGCAGCCTTGCTCATTGACCTTTTTAGTAAATGCACAGCATCCAATACCAGCCGCTGTGTTCCTTGACCTGTTTAGTATATGCACAGAATCCAATACCAGGAACTCTGTTCCATGATCGGTTTAGTATTAGCACAGTATCCAATACCAGCAGCTCTGTTCCTTGACCTATTTGATGTAAGTGCAGTATCCAATACCAGCAGCTCTTTTGGTTGACCATTTTGTTATAAATACAGTTTCAATACCAGCAGCCTTGTTCCTTTACCTGTTTGTTATAAGCGCAGTATCCTATACCAGCAGCTCTATTCCATAACCTATTCGTTATTAGTGCAGTGACCAATACCAGCAGCTCTTTTCCTTGACTTGTTTGATATATGTACAGTTTCCAACACCAGCAACCCTTTTCCTTGACATGTTTGTTATAAGTGCAGTATCCAATACCAGCATGTCTGCTCCTTGACCTGTTTAGTATATGCACAGTATCCAATACCAGCAGCTCTGTACCTTGACCTGTTTAGTATATGCACAGTATCAATACCAGCAGTTCTGTTCCTTGACCTGTTTAGTATATGCACAGTTTCCAACACCAGCAGCTCTGTTCCTTGACCTGTTGAGTATATGCACTGTATCCAATACCAGCAGCTCTATTCCTTGACCTGTTTAGTATATGCACAGTATCCAATACCAGCAGCTCTGTACCTTGACCTGTTTAGTATATGCACAGTATCAATACCAGCAGTTCTGTTCCTTGACCTGTTTAGTATATGCACAGTTTCCAATACCAGCAGCTCTGTTTCTTGACCTGTTTAGTATATGCACAGTTTCCAATACCAGCAGTTCTGCTCCTTGACCTATTTAGTATATGCATAGTATCCAATACCAGCAGCTCTGTTCCTTGACGTGTTTAGTATATGCACAGTATCCAATACCAGCAACTCTGTACCTTGACCTGTTTAGTATTTGCACAGTATCAATACCAGCAGCTCTGTACCTTGACCTGTTTAGTATATGTACAGTATCCAATACCAGCAGCTCTGTTCCTTGACCTGTTTAGTATAAGCACTGTATCGAATAGCAGCAGTTTTGCTCCTTGACCTGTTTAGTATATGCACAGTTTCCAATAGCAGCAGTTTTGCTCCTTGACCATTTTAGTATATGCACAACATCCAATACCAGCAGCTCTGTTCCTTGACCTGTTTAGTATATGCACAGCTTCCAATACCAGCAGCTCTGCTCCTTGACCTGTTTAGTATATGCAACATTTCCAATACCAGCAGTTCTGTTTCTTACCCTGTTTGGCATATGCATAACATCCAATACCAGCAGCTCTGCTCCTTGACCTGTTTAGTATATGCAACGTTTCCAATACCAGGAGTTCTGTTCCTTGACCAGTTTAGTATATGCAACGTTTCTAATACCAGCAGCTCTGCTCCTTGACCTGTTTAGTATATGCACAACATCCAATACCAGCAGCTCTCCTGCTTGACCTGTTTAGTATATGCATAACATCCAATACCAGCAGCTCTGCTTCTTGACGTGTTTAGTATATGCACAACATCCAACACCAGCAGCTCTGCTCGTTGACCTATTTAGTATATGCACAGCATCCAATACCAGCAGTTCTGTTGGTTGACCTGTCTTTATGTGCACAGTATCCAATACCATCAGCAGTGTTCCTTGACTTATTTAGTATATGCACCTATCCACTGTCAGCAGGTCTGTTACATGACTTTTTAGTATATGCACAGTTTCCCATTCCAGCAGCCTTGCTCATTGACCTTTTTAGTAAATGCACAGCATCCAATACCAGCCGCTGTGTTTCTTGACATGTTTAGTATATGCACAGTATCCAATACCAGCAGCTCTGTTCCTTGACCTATTTGATGTAAGTGCAGTATCCAATACCAGCAGCTCTTTTGGTTGACCATTTTGTTATAAGTACAGTTTCAATACCAGCAGCCTTGTTCATTTACCTGTTTGTTATAAGCGCAGTATCCTATACCAGCAGCTCTATTCCATAACCTATTCGTTATTAGTGCAGTGACCAATACCAGCAGCTCTTTTCCTTGACTTGTTTGATATATGTACAGTTTCCAACACCAGCAACCCTTTTCCTTGACATGTTTGTTATAAGTGCAGTATCCAATACCTGCATGTCTGCTCCTTGATCTCTTTGTTGTAAGCACGGTTTCCATTACCAGCAGCTCTGTTCCATAACATATTTTTATTAGTGTAGTAACCAATACCAGCAGATTTGTTCCTTGTCTTGTTTGTTATATACACAGTTTCCAATACCAGCAGCTCTGTTCCTTGACCTATTTGTTATAAGCGGAGTTTTCCAATAACTCCAGCTCTGCTCCTTGACCAGTTTTTTATATGCACAGCATCCAGTACCAGCAGCTCTGTTCCTTGACATGTTTAGTATATGCACAGCATCCAGTACCAGCAGCTCTGTTTCTTGACCTGTTTCGTATATGCACAGTATATCATACCAGCAGCTCTGTTTCTTGACATGTTTAGTATATGCACAGCATCCAATACCAGCAGCTCTGTTTCTTGACCTGTTTAGTATATGCACAGCATCCAGTACCAGTAGCTCTGTTCCTTGACATGTTTAGTATATGCACAGCATCCAGCACCAGCAGCTCTGTTTCTTGACATGTTTAGTATATGCACAGCATCCAGTACCAGCGGCTCTGTTTCTTGACCTGTTTAGTATATGCACAGCATCCAGTACCAGCAGCTCTGTTTCTTGACCATTTTGGTATATGCACAGCATCCGGTACCTGCAACTCTGTTCGTTGACCATTTTGGTATATGCACAGCATCCAATACCAGCAGCTCTGTTCCTTGACCATTTTAGTATATGCATAGCATCCAATACCAGCAGTTCTGTTGGTTGACCTGTTTAGTATATGCAACGTTTCCAATACCAGCAGTTCTGTCGGTTGACCTGTTTAGTATGTGCAACGTTTCCAATACCAGCAGTTCTGTTGGTTGACCTGTCTTTATATGCACAGTATCCAATACCATAAGCAGTGTTCCTTGACCTTTTCAGTATATGCTCGTATCCACTGCCAGCAGGTCTGTTACAGGACTTTTTAGTATATGCACAGTTTCCTATTCCAGCAGCCTTGCTCATTGACCTTTTTAGTATATGCAGTGCATCCAATACCAGCCGCTGTGTTCCTTGACCTGTTTAGCATATGCACAGTTTCCAATACCAGCAGCTCTGTTCCTTGACCTGTTGAGTATATGCACTGTATCCAATACCAGCAGCTGTATTCCTTGACCTGTTTAGTATCTGCACAGTTTCCAATACCAGCAGCTCTGTACCTTGACCTGTTTAGTATATGCACAGTATCAATACCAGCAGTTCTGTTCCTTGACCTGTTTAGTATATGCACAGTTTCCAATACCAGCAGCTCTGTTTCTTGATCTGTTTACTATATGCACAGTTTCCAATACCAGCAGTTCTGCTCCTTGACCTATTTAGTATATGCATAGTATCCAATACCAGCAGCTCTGTTCCTTGACGTGTTTAGTATATGCACAGTATCCAATACCAGCAACTCTGAACCTTGACCTGTTTAGTATATGCACAGTATCAATACCAGCAGCTCTGTACCTTGACCTGTTTAGTATATGTACAGTATCTAATACCAGCAGCTCTGTTCCTTGACCTGTTTAGTATAAGCACTGTATCCAATAGCAGCAGTTTTGCTCCTTGACCTGTTTAGTATATGCACAGTATCCAATAGCAGCAGTTTTGCTCCTTGACCTATTTAGTATATGCACAGTATCCAATAGCAGCAGTTTTGCTCCTTGACCTATTTAGTACATGCACAGTATCCAATAGCAGCAGTTTTGTTCCTTGACCTGTTTAGTATATGCACATTATCCCATAGCAGCAGTTTTGCTCCTTGACCTGTTTAGTATATGCACAGCATCCAATACCAGCAGCTCTGCTCCTTGACCTATTTAGTATATGCACAGTATCCAATAGCAGCAGTTTTGCTCCCTGACCTGTTTAGTATATGCACAGTATCCAATACCAGCAGCTCTGTTCCTTGACCCATTTAGTATGTGCACAGTTTCCAATAGCAGCAGTTTTGCTCCTTGGCCTGTTTAGTATATGCATAGCATCTAACACCAGCAGCTCTGTTCCTTGACCGATTTAGTATATGGACAGTTTCCAATAGCAGCTGTTTTGCTCCTTGACCTTTTTACTATATGCACAGCATCCAATACCAGCAGCTCTGCTCCTTGACCGATTTAGTATATGCACAGTTTCCAATAGCAGCAGTTTTGCTCCTTGACCTGTTTAGTATATGCACAGTATCCAATAGCAGCAGTTTTGTTCCTTGACCTGTTTAGTATATGCACAGTATCCAATACCAGCAGCTCTGCTCCTTGACCTATTTAGTATATGCACACATTCGAATACCAGCAGCTCTGCTCCTTGACCTATTTAGTATATGCACAATATCCAATAGCAGCAGTTTTGCTCCTTGACCTGTTTAGTGTCTGCACAACATTTAAAAACAGCAGCTCTGTTCCTTGACCTATTTAGTATATGCACAGTTTCCAATAGCAGCAGTTTTGGTCCTTGACCTGTTTAGTATATGCACAGTATCCAATAGCAGCAGTTTTGGTCCTTGACCTGTTTAGTATATGCACAGTATCCAATAGCAGCAGTTTTGTTCCTTGACCTGTTTAGTATATGCACAGTTTCCAATAGCAGCAGTTTTGCTCCTTGACCATTTTAGTATATGCACAACATCCAATACCAGCAGCTCTGTTCCTTGACCTGTTTAGTATATGCACAGCTTCCAATACCAGCAGCTCTGCTCCTTGACCTGTTTAGTATATGCAACATTTCCAATACCAGCAGTTCTGTTTCTTACCCTGTTTGGCATATGCATAACATCCAATACCAGCAGCTCTGCTCCTTGACCTGTTTAGTATATGCAACGTTTCCAATACCATGAGTTCTGTTCCTTGACCAGTTTAGTATATGCAACGTTTCTAATACCAGCAGCTCTGCTCCTTGACCTGTTTAGTATATGCACAACATCCAATACCAGCAGCTCTCCTGCTTGACCTGTTTAGTATATGCAACGTTTCCAATACCAGCAGTTCTGCTCGTTGACCTGTTTAGTATATGCAACGTTTGTAATACCAGCAGCTCTGCTCCTTGACCTGTTTAGTATATGCAACGTTTCGAATACCAGCAGCTCTGCTCATTGAACTGTTTAGTATATGCACAACATCCAATACCAGCAGCTCTCCTGCTTGACCTGTTTAGTATATGCATAACATCCATTACTAGCAGCTCTGCTTCTTGACGTGTTTAGTATATGCACAACATCCAACACCAGCAGCTCTGCTCGTTGACCTATTTAGTATATGCACAACATCCAATACCAGCAGCTCTGCTCATTGAACTGTTTAGTATATGCACAACATCCAACACCAGCAGATCTGCTCGTTGACCTATTTAGTATATGCACAACATCCAACACCAGCAGCTCTGCTCGTTGACCTATTTAGTATATGCACAACATCCAACACCAGCAGCTCTGCTCATTGAACTGTTTAGTATATGCACAACATCCAATACCAGCAGCTCTCCTGCTTGACCTGTTTAGTATATGCATAACATCCATTACTAGCAGCTCTGCTTCTTGACGTGTTTAGTATATGCACAACATCCAACACCAGCAGCTCTGCTCGTTGACCTATTTAGTATATGCACAACATCCAATACCCGCAGTTCTGTTGGTTGACCTGTGTTTATGTGCACAGTATCCAATACCATCAGCAGTGTTCCTTGACTTGTTTAGTATATGCACCTATCCACTGTCAGCAGGTCTGTTACATGACTTTTTAGTATATGCACAGTTTCCCATTCCAGCAGCCTTGCTCATTGACCTTTTTAGTAAATGCACAGCATCCAATACCAGCCGCTGTGTTCCTTGACCTGTTTAGTATATGCACAGAATCCAATACCAGGAACTCTGTTCCTTGATCGGTTTAGTATTAGCACAGTATCCAATACCAGCAGCTCTGTTCCTTGACCTATTTGATGTAAGTGCAGTATCCAATACCAGCAGCTCTTTTGGTTGACCATTTTGTTATAAGTACAGTTTCAATACCAGCAGCCTTGTTCCTTTACCTGTTTGTTATAAGCGCAGTATCCTATACCAGCAGCTCTATTCCATAACCTATTCGGTATTAGTGCAGTGACCAATACCAGCAGCTCTGTTCCTTGACTTGTTTGATATATGTACAGTTTCCAACACCAGCTACCCTTTTCCTTGACAAGTTTGTTATAAGTGCAGTATCCAATACCTGCATGTCTGCTCCTTGACCTCTTTGTTGTAAGCACACTTTCCATTACCAGCAGCTCTGTTCCATAACATATTTTTATTAGTGTAGTAACCAATACCAGCAGATCTGTTCCTTGTCTTGTTTGTTATATACACAGTTTCCAATACCAGCAGCTCTGTTCCTTGACCTATTTGTTATAAGCGGAGTTTTCCAATAACTCCAGCTCTGCTCCTTGACCAGTTTTTTATATGCACAGCATCCAGTACCAGCAGCTCTGTTCCTTGACATGTTTAGTATATGCACAGCATCCAGTACCAGCAGCTCTGTTTCTTGACCTGTTTGGTATATGCACAGTATATCATACCAGCAGCTCTGTTTCTTGACATGTTTAGTATATGCACAGCATCCAATACCAGCAGCTCTGTTTCTTGACCTGTTTAGTATATGCACAGCATCCAGTACCAGTAGCTCTGTTCCTTGACATGTTTAGTATATGCACAGCATCCAGTACCAGCAGCTCTGTTTCTTGACATGTTTAGTATATGCACAGCATCCAGTACCAGCGGCTCTGTTTCTTGACCTGTTTAGTATATGCACAGCATCCAGTACCAGCAGCTCTGTTTCTTGACCTGTTTGGTATATGCACAGTATCCAATACCAGCAGCTCTGTTCCTTGACATGTTTAGTATATGCACAGCATCCAATACCAGCAGCTCTGTTTCTTGACCATTTTGGTATATGCAACGTTTCTAATACCAGCAGCTCTGCTCCTTGACCTGTTTAGTATATGCACAACATCCAATACCAGCAGCTCTCCTGCTTGACCTGTTTAGTATATGCATAACATCCAATACCAGCAGCTCTGCTTCTTGACGTGTTTAGTATATGCACAACATCCAACACCAGCAGCTCTGCTCGTTGACCTATTTAGTATATGCACAGCATCCTATACCGGCAGTTCTGTTGGTTGACCTGTCTTTATGTGCACAGTATCCAATACCATCAGCAGTGTTCCTTGACTTATTTAGTATATGCACCTATCCACTGTCAGCAGGTCTGTTACATGACTTTTTAGTATATGCACAGTTTCCCATTCCAGCAGCCTTGCTCATTGACCTTTTTAGTAAATGCACAGCATCCAATACCAGCCGCTGTGTTTCTTGACATGTTTAGTATATGCACAGTATCCAATACCAGCAGCTCTGTTCCTTGACCTATTTGATGTAAGTGCAGTATCCAATACCAGCAGCTCTTTTGGTTGACCATTTTGTTATAAGTACAGTTTCAATACCAGCAGCCTTGTTCATTTACCTGTTTGTTATAAGCGCAGTATCCTATACCAGCAGCTCTATTCCATAACCTATTCGTTATTAGTGCAGTGACCAATACCAGCAGCTCTTTTCCTTGACTTGTTTTATATATGTACAGTTTCCAACACCAGCAACCCTTTTCCTTGACATGTTTGTTATAAGTGCAGTATCCAATACCTGCATGTCTGCTCCTTGACCTATTTGTTATAAGCGGAGTTTTCCAATAACTCCAGCTCTGCTCCTTGACCAGTTTTTTATATGCACAGCATCCAGTACCAGCAGCTCTGTTCCTTGACATGTTTAGTATATGCACAGCATCCAGTACCAGCAGCTCTGTTTCTTGACCTGTTTCGTATATGCACAGTATATCATACCAGCAGCTCTGTTTCTTGACATGTTTAGTATATGCACAGCATCCAATACCAGCAGCTCTGTTTCTTGACCTGTTTAGTATATGCACAGCATCCAGTACCAGTAGCTCTGTTCCTTGACATGTTTAGTATATGCACAGCATCCAGCACCAGCAGCTCTGTTTCTTGACATGTTTAGTATATGCACAGCATCCAGTACCAGCGGCTGTGTTTCTTGACCTGTTTAGTATATACACAGCATCCAGTACCAGCAGCTCTGTTTCTTGACCATTTTGGTATATGCACAGCATCCGGTACCTGCAACTCTGTTCGTTGACCATTTTGGTATATGCACAGCATCCAATACCAGCAGCTCTGTTCCTTGACCATTTTAGTATATGCATAGCATCCAATACCAGCAGTTCTGTTGGTTGACCTGTTTAGTATATGCAACGTTTCCAATACCAGCAGTTCTGTCGGTTGACCTGTTTAGTATGTGCAACGTTTCCAATACCAGCAGTTCTGTTGGTTGACCTGTCTTTATATGCACAGTATCCAATACCATAAGCAGTGTTCCTTGACCTTTTTAGTATATGCTCGTATCCACTGCCAGCAGGTCTGTTACATGACTTTTTAGTATATGCACAGTTTCCTATTCCAGCAGCCTTGCTCATTGACCTTTTTAGTATATGCACTGCATCCAATACCAGCCGCTGTGTTCCTTGACCTGTTTAGCATATGCACAGTTTCCAATACCAGCAGCTCTGTTCCTTGACCTGTTGAGTATATGCACTGTATCCAATACCAGCAGCTGTATTCCTTGACCTGTTTAGTATATGCACAGTTTCCAATACCAGCAGCTCTGTACCTTGACCTGTTTAGTATATGCACAGTATCAATACCAGCAGTTCTGTTCCTTGACCTGTTTAGTATATGCACAGTTTCCAATACCAGCAGCTCTGTTTCTTGACCTGTTTACTATATTCACAGTTTCCAATACCAGCAGTTCTGCTCCTTGACCTATTTAGTATATGCATAGTATCCAATACCAGCAGCTCTGTTCCTTGACGTGTTTAGTATATGCACAGTATCCAATACCAGCAACTCTGAACCTTGACCTGTTTAGTATATGCACAGTATCAATACCAGCAGCTCTGTACCTTGACCTGTTTAGTATATGTACAGTATCCAATACCAGCAGCTCTGTTCCTTGACCTGTTTAGTATAAGCACTGTATCCAATAGCAGCAGTTTTGCTCCTTGACCTGTTTAGTATATGCACAGTATCCAATAGCAGCAGTTTTGCTCCTTGACCTATTTAGTATATGCACAGTATCCAATAGCAGCAGTTTTGCTCCTTGACCTATTTAGTACATGCACAGTATCCAATAGCAGCAGTTTTGCTCCTTGACCTGTTTAGTATATGCACAGTATCCAATAGCAGCAGTTTTGTTCCTTGACCTGTTTAGTATATGCACAGTATCCAATAGCAGCAGTTTAGCTCCTTGACCTGTTTAGTATATGCACAGTATCCAGTAGCAGCAGTTTTGGTCCTTGACCTGTTTGGTATATGCACAGTATCCAATAGCAGCAGTTTTGTTCCTTGACCTGTTTAGTATATGCACAGTTTCCAATAGCAGCAGTTTTGCTCCTTGACCATTTTAGTATATGCACAACATCCAATACCAGCAGCTGTGTTCCTTGACCTTTTTAGTATATGCACAGATTCGAATAGCAGCAGTTTTGCTCCTTGACCTGTTTAGTATATGCACAACATCCAATACCAGCAGCTCTGTTCCTTGACCTCTTTAGTATATGCACAGCTTCCAATACCAGCAGCTCTGTTCCTTGACCTGTTTAGTATATGCAACGTTTCCAATACCAGCAGTTCTGTTTCTTAACCTGTTTGGTATATGCATAACATCCAATACCAGCAGCTCTGCTCCTTGACCTGTTTAGTATATGCAACGTTTCCAATACCAGCAGTTCTGCTCGTTGACCTGTTTAGTATATGCAACGTTTGTAATACCAGCAGCTCTGCTCCTTGACCTGTTTAGTATATGCAACGTTTCGAATACCAGCAGCTCTGCTCATTGAACTGTTTAGTATATGCACAACATCCAATACCAGCAGCTCTCCTGCTTGACCTGTTTAGTATATGCATAACATCCATTACTAGCAGCTCTGCTTCTTGACGTGTTTAGTATATGCACAACATCCAACACCAGCAGCTCTGCTCGTTGACCTATTTAGTATATGCACAACATCCAATACCAGCAGCTCTGCTCATTGAACTGTTTAGTATATGCACAACATCCAACACCAGCAGCTCTGCTCGTTGACCTATTTAGTATATGCACAACATCCAACACCAGCAGCTCTGCTCGTTGACCTATTTAGTATATGCACAACATCCAACACCAGCAGCTCTGCTCATTGAACTGTTTAGTATATGCACAACATCCAATACCAGCAGCTCTCCTGCTTGACCTGTTTAGTATATGCATAACATCCATTACTAGCAGCTCTGCTTCTTGACGTGTTTAGTATATGCACAACATCCAACACCAGCAGCTCTGCTCGTTGACCTATTTAGTATATGCACAACATCCAATACCCGCAGTTCTGTTGGTTGACCTGTCTTTATGTGCACAGTATCCAATACCAACAGCAGTGTTCCTTGACTTGTTTAGTATATGCACCTATCCACTGTCAGCAGGTATGTTACATGACTTTTTAGTATATGCACAGTTTCCCATTCCAGCAGCCTTGCTCATTGACCTTTTTAGTAAATGCACAGCATCCAATACCAGCCGCTGTGTTCCTTGACCTGTTTAGTATATGCACAGAATCCAATACCAGGAACTCTGTTCCATGATCGGTTTAGTATTAGCACAGTATCCAATACCAGCAGCTCTGTTCCTTGACCTATTTGATGTAAGTGCAGTATCCAATACCAGCAGCTCTTTTGGTTGACCATTTTGTTATAAGTACAGTTTCAATACCAGCAGCCTTGTTCCTTTACCTGTTTGTTATAAGCGCAGTATCCTATACCAGCAGCTCTATTCCATAACCTATTCGGTATTAGTGCAGTGAGCAATACCAGCAGCTCTGTTCCTTGACTTGTTTGATATATGTACAGTTTCCAACACCAGCTACCCTTTTCCTTGACATGTTTGTTATAAGTGCAGTATCCAATACCTGCATGTCTGCTCCTTGACCTCTTTGTTGTAAGCACACTTTCCATTACCAGCAGCTCTGTTCCATAACATATTTTTATTAG
The DNA here is from genome assembly GCA_030765065.1 of Deroplatys truncata. Taxonomy (NCBI): domain Eukaryota; kingdom Metazoa; phylum Arthropoda; class Insecta; order Mantodea; family Mantidae; genus Deroplatys; species Deroplatys truncata. The sequence continues at coordinate 7,831,749 of CM060978.1, forward strand.
TGTAGTAACCAATACCAGCAGATCTGTTCCTTGTCTTGTTTGTTATATACACAGTTTCCAATACCAGCAGCTCTGTTCCTTGACCTATTTGTTATAAGCGGAGTTTTCCAATAACTCCAGCTCTGCTCCTTGACCAGTTTTTTATATGCACAGCATCCAGTACCAGCAGCTCTGTTCCTTGACATGTTTAGTATATGCACAGCATCCAGTACCAGCAGCTCTGTTTCTTGACCTGTTTGGTATATGCACAGTATATCATACCAGCAGCTCTGTTTCTTGACATGTTTAGTATATGCACAGCATCCAATACCAGCAGCTCTGTTTCTTGACCTGTTTAGTATATGCACAGCATCCAGTACCAGTAGCTCTGTTCCTTGACATGTTTAGTATATGCACAGCATCCAGTACCAGCAGCTCTGTTTCTTGACATGTTTAGTATATGCACAGCATCCAGTACCAGCGGCTCTGTTTCTTGACCTGTTTAGTATATGCACAGCATCCAGTACCAGCAGCTCTGTTTCTTGACCTGTTTGGTATATGCACAGTATCCAATACCAGCAGCTCTGTTCCTTGACATGTTTAGTATATGCACAGCATCCAATACCAGCAGCTCTGTTTCTTGACCATTTTGGTATATGCACAGTATCCAATACCAGCAGCTCTGCTCCTTGACCTGTTTAGTATATGCACAGTATCCAATAGCAGCAGTTTTGCTCCTTGACCTGTTTAGTATATGCACAGTATCCAATAGCAGCAGTTTTGCTTCTTGACCTTCTTAGTATATGCACAGTATCGAATAGCAGTAGTTTTGTTCCTTGACCTGTTTAGTATATGCACACATTCCAATACCAGCAGCTCTGCTCCTTGACCTATTTAGTATATGCACATTATCCAATAGCAGCAGTTTTGCTCCTTGACCTGTTTAGTGTCTGCACAACATTTAAAAACAGCAGCTCTGTTCCTTGACCTATTTAGTATATGCACAGTTTCCAATAGCAGCAGTTTTGGTCCTTGACCTGTTTAGTATATGCACAGTATCCAATAGCAGCAGTTTAGCTCCTTGACCTGTTTAGTATATGCACAGTATCCAATAGCAGCAGTTTTGGTCCTTGACCTGTTTAGTATATGCACAGTATCCAATAGCAGCAGTTTTGTTCCTTGACCTGTTTAGTATATGCACAGTTTCCAATAGCAGCAGTTTTGCTCCTTGACCATTTTAGTACATGCACAACATCCAATACCAGCAGCTCTGTTCCTTGACCTGTTTAGTATATGCACAGATTCGAATAGCAGCAGTTTTGCTCCTTGATCTGTTTAGTATATGCACAACATCCAATACCAGCAGCTCTGTTCCTTGACCTGTTTAGTATATGCACAGCTTCCAATACCAGCAGCTCTGCTCCTTGACCTGTTTAGTATATGCAACGTTTCCAATACCAGCAGTTCTGTTTCTTAACCTGTTTGGTATATGCATAACATCCAATACCAGCAGCTCTGCTCCTTGACCATTTTAGTATATGCAACGTTTCCAATACGAGCAGTTCTGCTCCTTGACCTGTTTAGTATATGCAACGTTTCTAATACCAGCAGCTCTGCTCCTTGACCTGTTTAGTATATGCAACGTTTCGAATACCAGCAGTTCTGCTCCTTGACCTGTTTAGTATATGCACAACATCCAATGCCAGCAGCTCTCCTGCTTGACCTGTTTAGTATATGCACAACATCCAATACCAGCAGCTCTGCTTCTTGACGTGTTTAGTATATGCACAACATCCAGTACCAGCAGCTCTGCTTCTGGTCCTGTTTAGTATATGCACAACATCCAATGCCAGCAGCTCTCCTGCTTGACCTGTTTAGTATATGCGCAACATCCAATACCAGCAGCTCTCCTGCTTGACCTGTTTAGTATATGCATAACATCCAATACCAGCAGCTCTGCTTCTTGACGTGATTAGTATATGCACAACATCCAATACCAGCAGCTCTGCTCCTTGACCTGTTTAGTATATGCAACGTTTCTATTACCAGCAGCTCTGCTCCTTGACCTGTTTAGTATATGCACAACAGCCAATACCAGCAGCTCTCCTGCTTGACCTGTTTAGTATATGCATAACATCCAATACCAGCAGCTCTGCTTCTTGACGTATTTAGTATATGCACAACATCCAACACCAGCAGCTCTGCTCGTTGACCTATTTAGTATATGCACAACATCCAATACCAGCAGTTCTGTTGGTTGACCTCTCTTTATGTGCACAGTATCCAATACCATCAGCAGTGTTCCTTGACTTGTTTAGTATATGCACCTATCCACTGCCAGGAGGTCTGTTGCATGACTTTTTAGTATATGCAAAGTTTCCTATTCCAGCAGCCTTGCTCATTGACCTTTTTAGTATATGCACAGCATCCAATACCAGCCGCTGTGTTCCTTGACCTGTTTAGTATATGCACAGAATCCAATACCAGGAGCTCTGTTCCATGATCGGTTTAGTATATGCACAGTAACCAATACCAGCAGCTCTGTTCCTTGACCTGTTTGTTGTAAGCACAGTTTCCATTACCATTAGTTCAGTTCCATAACATATTTTTATTAGTGTAGTAACCAATACCAATAGATTTGTTCCTTGGCTTGTTTGTTATATACACAGTTTCCAATACCAGCAGCTCTGTTCCTTGACCTATTTGTTATAAGCGGAGTTTTCCAATAACTCCAGCTCTGCTCCTTGACCAGTTTTTATATGCACAGCATCCAGTACCAGCAGCTCTGTTCCTTGACATGTTTAGTATATGCACAGCATCCAGTACCAGCAGCTCTGTTTCTTGACCTGTTTGGTATATGCACAGTATCCCATACCAGCAGCTCTGTTTCTTGACATGTTTAGTATATGCACAGCATCCAATACCAGCAGCTCTGTTTGTTGACCTGTTTAGTATATGCACAGCATCCAGTACCAGCAGCTCTGTTCCTTGACATGTTTAGTATATGCACAGCATCCAGTACCAGCAGCTCTGTTTCTTGACCTGTTTGGTATATGCACAGTATCCCATACCAGCAGCTCTGTTCCTTGACATGTTTAGTATATGCACAGCATCCAGTACCAGCAGCTCTGTTTATTGACATGTTTAATATATGCACAGCATCCAGTACCAGCAGCTCTTTTTCTTGACCTGTTTAGTATATGCACAGCATCCAGTACCAGCAGCTCTGTTTCTTGACCTGTTTGGTATATGCACAGTATCCAATACCAGCAGCTCTGTTCCTTGACATGTTTAGTATATGCACAGCATCCAATACCAGCAGCTCTGTTTCTTGACCATTTTGGTATATGCACAGCATCTAATAGCAGCAGCGCTGTTTCTTGACCATTTTAGTATATGCACAGCATCCAGTACCTGCAGCTCTGTTCCTTGACCATTTTAGTATATGCACAGCATCCAGTACCTGCAGCTCTGTTCCTTGACCATTTTGGTATATGCACAGCATCCAATACCAGCAGCTCTGTTTCTTGACATGTTTAGTATATGCACAGCATTCAATACCAGCAGCTCTGTTCCTTGACCATTTTAGTATATGCACAGCATCCAGTACCTGCAGCTCTGTTCCTTGACCATTTTAGTATATGCACAGCATCCAGTACCTGCAACTCTGTTCGTTGACCATTTTGGTATATGCACAGCATCCAATACCAGCAGCTCTGTTCCTTGACCATTTTAGTATATGCATAGCATCCAGTACCTGCAGCTCTGTTCCTTGACCATTGTAGTATATGCACAGCTTTCCAATATCAGCAACTCTGTTCCTTGACCATTTTGGTATATGCACTGCATCCAATACCAGCAGCTCTGTTCCTGGACCATTTTAGTATATGTACAGCATCCAATACCAGCAGCTCTGTTCCTTGACCATTTTAGTATATGCACAGCATCCAGTACCTGCAGCTCTGTTCCTTGATCATTTTAGTATATGCACAGCATCCAGTACCTGCAGCTCTGTTCCTTGACCATTTTAGTATATGCACAGCATCCAATACCAGCAACTCTGTTCCTTGACCATTTTAGTATATGCACAGCATCCAGTACCTGCAGCTCTGTTCCTTGACCATTTTAGTATGTGCACAGCATCCAGTACCTGTAGCTCTGTTCCTTGACCATTTTGGTATATGCACAGCATCCAATACCAGGAGCTCTGTTTCTTGACCATTTTGGTATATGCACAGCATCCAATACCAGCAGCTCTGTTTCTTGACATGATTAGTATATGCACAGCATCCAGTACCTGCAGCTCTGTTCCTTGACCATTTTAGTATATGCACAGCATCCAATACCAGCAGCTCTGTTTCTTGACATGTTTAGTATATGCACAGCATCCAATACCAGCAGCTCTGTTCCTTGACCATTTTGGTATATGCACAGCATCCAATACCAGCAGCTCTGTTCCTTGAGCATTTTAGTATATGCACAGCATCCAATACCAGCAGCTCTGTTTCTTGACATGTTTAGTATATGCGCAGCATCCAGTACCTAAAGCTCTGTTCCTTGACCATTTTAGTATATGCACAGCATCCAATACCAGCAGCTCTGTTTCTTGACATGTTTAGTATATGCACAGCATCCAGTACCAGCAGCTCTGTTCCTTGACCATTTTAGTATATGCACAGCATCCAATACCAGCAGCTCTGTTTCTTGACATTTTTAGTATATGCACAGCATCCAGTACCAGCAGCTCTGTTTCTCGACATGTTTAGTATATGCACAGCATCCAATACCAGCAGCTCTGTTTCTTGACATGTTTAGTATATACATAGCATCCAGTACCAGCAGCTCTGTTTCTTGACCTGTTTGGTATATGCACAGTATCCCATACCAGCAGATCTGTTTCTTGACATGTTTAGTATATGCGCAGCATCCAGTACCAGCAGCTCTGTTTCTTGACCTGTTTGGTATATGCACAGTATCCCATACCGGCAGCTCTGTTTCTTGACATGTTTAGTATATGCACAGCATCCAGTACCAGCAGCTATGTTCCTTGAACAATTTAGTATATGCACAGCATCCAATACCAGCCGCTGTGTTCCTTGACCTGTTTAGTATATGCACAGCATCCAGTACCAGCAGCTCTGTTCGTTGACATGTTTAGTATATGCACAGATTCCAGTACCAGCATCTCTGTTCCTTGACATGTTTAGTATATGCACAGTTTCCAATACCAGCAGCTCTGTTTCTTGACCTTTTTGGTATATGCACAGTATCCCATACCAGCAGCTCTGTTTCTTGACCTGTTTGGTATATGCACAGCATCCAGTACCAGAAGATCTGATCCTTGACCATTTTAGTATATGGACAGCATCCATTACTAGCACCTCTCCTCCATGACCACTTTAGTATCTGCATAGCATCGAATACCATAAGCTCTGCTCCTTTACCATTTCAGTATATGCACAGCATCCAATACCAGAGGATCAGTTGCTAGACCTGTTTGGTATATGCACAACATCCGAAAACAGGCAGGTCTGTTCCTTGACCATTTTAGTGTATGCACTGCATCCAATACCACAAGTCCAGTTGCTTGACCTGTTTAGTATATGTCCAGCATCCAATAAGAGCACCTGCGTTCCTTCACTTTTTAGCATATGCAGAGCATCCAATACCAGCAACTCTGTTTGCATACTGTTTAGTATATGCACAGCATCCAATACCAGCATAATTTTCCTTGAACTGTTAAGTATATGCAGAGATTCCAATACCAGCAGTTCTGCTCTTTATCCTGTTTAGTATATGCACATTATCCAATACAGGCAGCTCTGTTCCTTTACCTGTTTAGTATATGTACAGTTTGCAATACCAGCAGCTCTTTTCGTTCACTGGTTTAGTATATACACAGTATCCAATAACACCAGATTTCTCCTTGACGTGTTTGTTATATGTACAGCATCCAGTACCAGCAGCTCTGTTCCTTGACTTTTTTTATATGCACAGTATCCAATACCAGCAGCTCAGTACCTTGACTGTTTAGTATATGCACTGTTTCCAATACTAACAGCTCTGTTCCTTTACCTGTTTAGTATATGCACAGTTTCCAATACCATCAGCACTGTTCCTTGACCTTTTAAGTGTATGCACAGTTTCCAATACCAGCAGTTCTGCTCCTTGACCTGTTTAGTATATGCAACGTTTCTAATACCAGCAGCTCTGCTCCTTAACCTGTTTAGTATATGCACAACATCCAATACCAGCAGCTCTCCTGCTTCACCTGTTTATTATATGCATAACATCCAATACCAGCAGCTCTGCTTCTTGACGTGTTTAGTATATGCACAACATCCAACACCAGCAGCTCTGCTCGTTGACCTATTTAGTATATGCACAACATCCAATACCAGCAGTTCTGTTGGTTGACCTGTCTTTATGTGCACAGTATCCAATACCATCAGCAGTGTTCCTTGACTTGTTTAGTATATGCACCTATCCACTGCCAGCAGATCTGTTACATGACTTTTTAGTATATGCACAGTTTCCTATTCCAGCAGCCTTGCTCATTGACCTTTTTAGTATATGCACAGCATCCAATACCAGCCGCTGTGTTCCTTGACCTGTTTAGTATATGCACAGAATCCAATACCAGGAGCTCTGTTCCATGATCGGTTTAGTATATGCACAGTATCCAATACCAGCAGCTCTGTTCCTTGACCTATTTGATGTAAGTGCAGTATCCAATACCAGCAGCTCTTTTGGTTGACCATTTTGTTATAAGTACAGTTTCAATACCAGCAGCCTTGTTCCTTTACCTGTTTGTTATAAGCGCAATATCCTATACCAGCAGCTCTATTCCATAACCTATTCGTTATTAGTGCAGTGACCAATACCAGCAGCTCTGTTCCTTGACTTGTTTGTTATATGTACAGTTTCCAACACCAGCAACCCTTTTCCTTGACATGTTTGTTATAAGTGCAGTATCCAATACCTGCATCTCTGCTCCTTGACCTCTTTGTTGTAAGCACAGTTTCCATTACCAGCAGCTCTGTTCCATAACATATTTTTATTAGTGTACTAACCAATACCAACAGATTTGTTCCTTGTCTTGTTTGTTATATACACAGTTTCCAATACCAGCAGCTCTGTTCCTTGACCTATTTGTTATAAGCGGAGTTTTCCAATAACTCCAGCTCTGCTCCTTGACCAGTTTTTTATATGCACAGCATCCAGTACCAGCAGCTCTGTTCCTTGACATGTTTAGTATATGCATAGCATCCAGTACCAGCAGCTCTGTTTCTTGACCTGTTTGGTATATGCACAGTATCCCATACCAGCAGCTCTGTTTCTTGACATGTTTAGTATATGCACAGCATCCAATACCAGCAGCTCTGTTTCTTGACCTGTTTAGTATATGCACAGCATCCAGTACCAGTAGCTCTGTTCCTTGACATGTTTAGTATATGCACAGCATCCAATACCAGCAGCTCTGTTTCTTGACATGTTTAGTATATGCACAGCATCCAGTACCAGCAGCTCTGTTCCTTGACCATTTAAGTATATGCACAGCATCCAATACCAGCAGCTCTGTTTCTTGACATTTTTAGTATATGCACAGCATCCAGTACCAGCAGCTCTGTTTCTTGACATGTTTAGTATATGCACAGCATCCAATACCAGCAGCTCTGTTTCTTGACATGTTTAGTATATGCATAGCATCCAGTACCAGCAGCTCTGTTTCTTGACCTGTTTGGTATATGCACAGTATCCCATACCAGCAGATCTGTTTCTTGACATGTTTAGTATATGCACAGCATCCAATACCAGCAGCTCTGTTTCTAGACATGTTTAGTATATGCACAGCATCCAGTACCAGCAGCTCTGTTTCTTGACCGGTTTGGTATATGCACAGTATCCCATACCGGCAGCTCTGTTTCTTGACATGTTTAGTATATGCACAGCATCCAGTACCAGCAGCTATGTTCCTTGAACATTTTAGTATATGCACAGCATCCAATACCAGCCGCTGTGTTCCTTGACCTGTTTAGTATATGCACAGCATCCAGTACCAGCAGCTCTGTTCGTTGACATGTTTAGTATATGCACAGATTCCAGTACCAGCATCTCTGTTCCTTGACATGTTTAGTATATGCACAGTTTCCAATACCAGCAGCTCTGTTTCTTGACCTTTTTGGTATATGCACAGTATCCCATACCAGCAGCTCTGTTTCTTGACCTGTTTGGTATATGCACAGCATCCAGTACCGGAAGATCTGATCCTTGACCATTTTAGTATATGGACAGCATCCATTACTAGCACCTCTCCTCCATGACCATTTTAGTATATGCACAGCATCCAATACCAGAGGATCAGTTGCTTGACCTGTTTGGTATATGCACAACATCCGAAAACAGGCAGGTCTGTTCCTTGACCATTTTAGTGTATGCACTGCATCCAATACCACAAGACGAGTTGCTTGACCTGTTTAGTATATGTCCAGCATCCAATAAGAGCACCTCCGTTCCTTCACCTGTTTAGCATATGCAGAGCATCCAATACCAGCAGCTCTGTTTCTTGACATGTTTAGTATATGCACAGTATCCCATACCAGCAGCTCTGTTTCTTGACATGTTTAGTATATGCACAGCATCCAATACCAGCAGCTCTGTTTCTTGACATGTTTAGTATATGCGCAGCATCCAGTACCTACAGCTCTGTTCCTTGACCATTTTAGTATATGCACAGCATCCAATACCAGCAGCTCTGTTTCTTGACATGTTTAGTATATGCACAGCATCCAGTACCAGCAGCTCTGTTCCTTGACCATTTTAGTATATGCACAGCATCCAATACCAGCAGCTCTGTTTCTTGACATTTTTAGTATATGCACAGCATCCAGTACCAGCAGCTCTGTTTCTTGACATGTTTAGTATATGCACAGCATCCAATACCAGCAGCTCTGTTTCTTGACATGTTTAGTATATGCATAGCATCCAGTACCAGCAGCTCTGTTTCTTGACCTGTTTGGTATATGCACAGTATCCCATACCAGCAGATGTGTTTCTTGACATGTTTAGTATATGCACAGCATCCAATACCAGCAGCTCTGTTTCTTGACATGTTTAGTATATGCACAGCATCCAGTACCAGCAGCTCTGTTTCTTGACCTGTTTGGTATATGCACAGTATCCCATACCGGCAGCTCTGTTTCTTGACGTGTTTAGTATATGCACAGCATCCAGTACCAGCAGCTATGTTCCTTGAACATTTTACTATATGCACAGCATCCAATACCAGCCGCTGTGTTCCTTGACCTGTTTAGTATATGCACAGCATCCAGTACCAGCAGCTCTGTTCCTTGACATGTTTAGTATATGCACAGATTCCAGTACCAGCATCTCTGTTCCTTGACATGTTTAGTATATGCACAGTTTCCAATACCAGCAGCTCTGTTTCTTGACCTTTTTGGTATATGCACAGTATCCCATACCAGCAGCTCTGTTTCTTGACCTGTTTGGTATATGCACAGCATCCAGTACCGGAAGATCTGATCCTTGACCATTTTAGTATATGGACAGCATCCATTACTAGCACCTCTCCTCCATGACCATTTTAGTATATGCACAGCATCCAATACCAGAGGATCAGTTGCTTGACCTGTTTGGTATATGCACAACATCCGAAAACAGGCAGGTCTGTTCCTTGACCATTTTAGTGTATGCACTGCATCCAATACCACAAGACGAGTTGCTTGACCTGTTTAGTATATGTCCAGCATCCAATAAGAGCACCTCCGTTCCTTTACCTGTTTAGCATATGCAGAGCATCCAATACCAGCAACTCTGTTTGCATACTGTTTAGTATATGCACAGCATCCAAAACCAGCATATCTGTTCCTTGAACTGTTAAGTATATGCAGAGATTCCAATACCAGCAGTTCTGCTCTTTAACCTGTTTAGTATATGCACATTATCCAATACAGGCAGCTCTGTTCCTTTACCTGTTTAGTATATGTACAGTTTGCAATACCAGCAGCTCTCTTCCTCGACCAGTTTAGTATATGCACAGCATCCAATACCAGCAGCTCTTTTCGTTCACTGGTTTAGTATATACACAGTATCCAATAACACCAGATTTCTCCTTGACGTGTTTGTTATATGTACAGCATCCAGTACCAGCAGCTCTGTTCCTTGACTTTTTTTATATGCACAGTATCCAATACCAGCAGCTCAGTACCTTGACTGTTTAGTATATGCACAGTTTCCAATACTAGCAGCTCTGTTCCTTTACCTGTTTAGTATATGCACAGTTTCCGATACCATCAGCACTGTTCCTTGACCTTTTAAGTGTATGCACAGTTTCCAATACCAGCAGCTCTGCTCCTTGACCAGTTTAGTATATGTACAGCATCCAATAGCAGTAGCTCTGCTCCTTGACCAGTTTAGTATATGTACAGCATCTAATACCAGTAGCTCTGCTCCTTGACCAGTTTAGTATATGTACAGCATCTAATACCAGTAGCTCTGCTCCTTGACCAGTTTAGTATATGTACAGCATCTAATACCACCAGCTCTGCTCCTTGACTTGTTTGTTATATGTAAAGCATCTAATACCAGTAGCTCTGCTCCTTGACTTGTTTGTTATATGTAAAGCATCCAATACCAGCAGCTCTGCTCCTTGACTTGTTTGTTATATGTTAAGCATCCAATACCAGCAGTTCTGCTCCTTGACTTGTTTGTTATATGTAAAGCATCGAATACCACCAGCTCTGCTCCTTGACTTGTTTCTTATATGTAAAGCATCCAATACCAGCAGCTCTGCCCCTTGACTTGTTTGTTATATGTAAAGCATCCAATACCGCCAGCCCTGCTCCTTGACTTGTTTGTTATATGTAAAGCATCCAATACCACCAGCTCTGCTCCTTGACGTGTTTGTTATATGTAAAGCATCCAATACCAGCAGCTCTGCTCCTTGATTTGTTTGTTATATGTAAAGCATCCAATACCAAAAGCTCTGCTCCTTGACTTGTTTCTTATATGTAAAGCATCCAATACTTGCAGCTCTGCTCCTTGACTTGTTTGTTATATGTAAAGCATCTAATACCAGTAGCTCTGCTCCTTGACTTGTTTGTTATATGTAAAGCATCTAATACCACCAGCTCTGCTCCTTGACTTGTTTGTTATATGTAAAGCATCTAATACCAGCAGCTCTGCTCCTTGACTTGTTTGTTATATATAAAGCATCTAATACCACCAGCTCTGCTCCTTGACTTGTTTGTTATATGTAAAGCATCCAATATCAGCAGCTCTGCTCCTTGACTTGTTTGTTATATGTAAAGCATCTAATACCACTAGCTCTGCTCCTTGACTTGTTTGTTATATGTAAAGAATCTAATACCACCGGCTCTGCTCCTTGACTTGTTTGTTATATGTAAAGCATCTAATACCAGCAGCTCTTCTCCTTGACTTGTTTGTTATATATAAAGCATCTAATACCACCAGCTCTGCTCCTTGACTTGTTTCTTATATGTAAAGCATCCAATACCAGCAGCTCTGCCCCTTGACTTGTTTGTTATATGTAAAGCATCCAATACCGCCAGCCCTGCTCCTTGACTTGTTTGTTATATGTAAAGCATCCAATACCACCAGCTCTGCTCCTTGACGTGTTTGTTATATGTAAAGCATCCAATACCAGCAGCTCTGCTCCTTGATTTGTTTGTTATATGTAAAGCATCCAATACCAAAAGCTCTGCTCCTTGACTTGTTTCTTATATGTAAAGCATCCAATACTTGCAGCTCTGCTCCTTGACTTGTTTGTTATATGTAAAGCATCTAATACCAGTAGCTCTGCTCCTTGACTTGTTTGTTATATGTAAAGCATCTAATACCACCAGCTCTGCTCCTTGACTTGTTTGTTATATGTAAAGCATCTAATACCAGCAGCTCTGCTCCTTGACTTGTTTGTTATATATAAAGCATCTAATACCACCAGCTCTGCTCCTTGACTTGTTTGTTATATGTAAAGCATCCAATATCAGCAGCTCTGCTCCTTGACTTGTTTGTTATATGTAAAGCATCTAATACCACTAGCTCTGCTCCTTGACTTGTTTGTTATATGTAAAGAATCTAATACCACCGGCTCTGCTCCTTGACTTGTTTGTTATATGTAAAGCATCTAATACCAGCAGCTCTTCTCCTTGACTTGTTTGTTATATATAAAGCATCTAATACCACCAGCTCTGCTCCTTGACTTGTTTGTTATATGTAAAGCATCCAATACCAGCAGCTCTGCTCCTTGACTTGTTTGTTATATGTAAAGCATCCAATACCATCAGCTCTGCTCCTTGACTTGTTTGTTATATGTAGCGGCGGTTATTTTGTTATATTTATTTATTTATTGAGCCCCACATTTGGGAGCCAATTTGCGATGGTAAATTTATAATGTTATTTGTGTATGTGTGTTTACTTCACGTGGTGATGCCATTTTGTGACGTAATTCTTTGTTAGGTTTGTAGCTCCATCTGGTGTTAGCAATTTGCGGCAGTATTAGTTTTTGTTTGAAAGAATGTTACTTTTATTTTTATTTAATTTTGTTTCACTGTCCTCCGGCTAGCTATGATCTTTTTGGGTCGAGCACTTCTCTTTATACAGGTTGTGTAAACGGAAAGGAATCTTTTATCCAAAGATAACACTGATGAAGGAATTTGCTTTATATTTTTATTGTCGAACACTTTCACTATCACATTTACACATTGATCTTGACACTCGCCAAACTGAAACTGTTATAATAACTTCATTACTGATCACTCTTAATTCACGTACTTCAACTTTTTGTATAATTAACTTTACAACACTTTAGATTTTTCATAATTCTGCTACGCGTAACTTGTGAATCGATAGCCGACGTGTAATATTTCTGCTGGACTGAAGGCGACGTGTAATGTACAAAGAATTTTGACGAACTGGCGGACTCTACCTCTAACCTAGCTCTTTTATACTCATACACCCTGATATGCCTAAAGATTATAACTGAGCTGCAATTGGCTAATAAAAGGCACCAACATTAGCATCTATTTTTATATCCAATGAAAATTATGAATACATATGATCTAGGGAAATGTTCCAGAAGATTCTAAAGGAAAACGCGCCAACATTACGTAACTTCCTCGTTTCCAATAATGATAAACAGCTCACCCCCTCGCTGCATTATTGCACGCTATTATTGTCAGTTTCAGTAAGGCAGTATAAACTTACTTCCCAACAATAATTACAATCAACAAACATCTCATATCAATGTCACATAATAATGCATATTCATACTATAATCACTCTTTTCATTTAAATAATTTGTGATACAAATTACTGCATCAATGTAAAGCATCAATACCAGTAGCTCTGCTCCTTGACTTGTTTGTTATATGTAAAGCATCCAATACCAGTAGCTCTGCTCCTTGACTTGTTTGTTATATGTAAAGCATCCAATACCACCAGCTCTGCTCTTTGACTTGTTTGTTATATGTAAAGCATCCAATACCAGTAGTTCTGCTCCTTGTCTTGTTTGTTATATGTAAAGCATCCAATACCAGCAGCTCTGCTCCTTGACTTGTTTGTTATATGTAAAGCATCCAATACCACCAGCTCTGCTCCTTGACTTGTTTGTTATACGTAAAGCATCCAATACCACCAGCTCTGCTCCTTGACTTGTTTGTTATATGTAAAACATCTAATACCACCAGCTCTGCTCCTTGACTTGTTTGTTATATGTAAAGCATCCAATACCAGCAGCTCTGCTCCTTGACTTGTTTGTTATATGTAAAGCATCCAATACCACCAGCTCTGCTCCTTGACTTGTTTGTTATATGTAAAACATCTAATACCAGTAGCTCTGCTCCTTGACTTGTTTGTTATATGTAAAGCATCCAATACCAGCAGCTCTGCTCCTTGACTTGTTTGTTATATGTAAAGCATCTAATACCACCAGCTCTGCTCCTTGACTTGTTTGTTATATGTAAAGCATCTAATACCACCAGCTCTGCTCCTTGACTTGTTTGTTATATGTAAAGCATCTAATACCAGCAGCTCTGCTCCTTGACTTGTTTGTTATATGTAAAGCATCTAATACCACCAGCTCTGCTCCTTGACTTGTTTGTTATATGTAAAGCATCCAATACCAGCAGCTCTTTTCCTTGACTTGTTTGTTATATGTAAAGCATCTAATACCACCAGCTCTGCTCCTTGACTTGTTTGTTATGTGTAAAGCATCTAATACCAGCAGCTCTGCTCCTTGACTTGTTTGTTATGTGTAAAGCATCTAATACCAGCAGCTCTGCTCCTTGACTTGTTTGTTATGTGTAAAGCATCCAATACCACCAGCTCTGCTCCTTGACTTGTTTGTTATGTGTAAAGCATCCAATACCACCAGCTCTGCTCCTTGACTTGTTTGTTATATGTAAAGCATCTAATACCAGCAGCTCTGCTCCTTGACTTGTTTGTTATATGTAAAGCATCCAATACCACCAGCTCTGCTCCTTGACTTGTTTGTTATATGTAAAGCATCCAATACCACCAGCTCTGCTCCTTGACTTGTTTGTTATATGTAAAGCATCCAATACCAGCAGCTCTGCTCCTTGACTTGTTTGTTATATGTAAAGCATCTAATACCAGCAGCTCTGCTCCTTGACTTGTTTGTTATATGTAAAGCATCCAATACCACCAGCTCTGCTCCTTGACTTGTTTGTTATATGTAAAGCATCTAATACCAGCAGCTCTGCTCCTTGACTTGTTTGTTATATGTAAAGCATCTAATTCCAGCAGCTCTGCTCCTTGACTTGTTTGTTATATGTAAAGCATCCAATACCAGCAGCTCTGCTCCTTGACTTGTTTGTTAGATGTAAAGCATCCAATACCAGCAGCTCTGCTCCTTGACTTGTTTGTTATATGTAAAGCATCCAATACCAGCAGCTCTGCTCCTTGACTTGTTTGTTATATGTAAAGCATCTAATACCAGCAGCTCTGCTCCTTGACTTGTTTGTTATATGTAAAGCATCTAATACCAGCAGCTCTGCTCCTTGACTTGTTTGTTATATGTAAAGCATCTAATACCAGCAGCTCTGCTCCTTGACTTGTTTGTTATATGTAAAGCATCTAATACCAGCAGCTCTGCTCCTTGACTTGTTTGTTATATGTAAAGCATCTAATACCACCAGCTCTGCTCCTTGACTTGTTTGTTATATGTAAAGCATCGAATACCACCAGCTCTGCTCCTTGACTTGTTTGTTATATGTAAAGCATCTAATACCACCAGCTCTGCTCCTTGACTTGTTTGTTATATGTAAAGCATCTAATACCAGCAGCTCTGCTCCTTGACTTGTTTGTTATATGTAAAGCATCTAATACCACCAACTCTGCTCCTTGACTTGTTTGTTATATGTAAAGCATCTAATACCACCAGCTCTGCTCCTTGACTTGTTTGTTATATGTAAAGCATCTAATACCAGCAGCTCTGCTCCTTGACTTGTTTGTTATATATAAAGCATCTAATACCACCAGCTCTGCTCCTTGACTTGTTTGTTATATGTAAAGCATCCAATATCAGCAGCTCTGCTCCTTGACTTGTTTGTTATATGTAAAGCATCTAATACCACTAGCTCTGCTCCTTGACTTGTTTGTTATATGTAAAGAATCTAATACCACCAGCTCTGCTCCTTGACTTGTTTGTTATATGTAAAGCATCTAATACCAGCAGCTCTTCTCCTTGACTTGTTTGTTATATATAAAGCATCTAATACCACCAGCTCTGCTCCTTGACTTGTTTGTTATATGTAAAGCATCCAATACCAGCAGCTCTGCTCCTTGACTTGTTTGTTATATGTAAAGCATCCAATACCATCAGCTCTGCTCCTTGACTTGTTTGTTATATGTAGCGGCGGTTATTTTGTTATATTTATTTATTTATTGAGCCCCACATTTGGGAGCCAATTTGCGATGGTAAATTTATAATGTTATTTGTGTATGTGTGTTTACTTCACGTGGTGATGCCATTTTGTGACGTAATTCTTTGTTAGGTTTGTAGCTCCATCTGGTGTTAGCAATTTGCGGCAGTATTAGTTTTTGTTTGAAAGAATGTTACTTTTATTTTTATTTAATTTTGTTTCACTGTCCTCCGTCTAGCTATGATCTTTTTGGGTCGAGCACTTCTCTTTATACAGGTTGTGTAAACGGAAAGGAATCTTTTATCCAAAGATAACACTGATGAAGGAATTTGCTTTATATTTTTATTGTCGAACACTTTCACTATCACATTTACACATTGATCTTGACACTCGCCAAACTGAAACTGTTATAATAACTTCATTACTGATCACTCTTAATTCGCGTACTTCAACTTTTTGTATAATTAACTTTACAACACTTTAGATTTTTCATAATTCTGCTACACGTAACTTGTGAATCGATAGCCAACGTGTAATATTTCTGCTGGACTGAAGGCGACGTGTATCATACAAATATTTTCGACGAACTGACGGACTGAAGGCGACGTGTAGTGTACAAAGAATTTTGGCGAACTGGCGGACTCTACCTCTAACCTAGCTCTTTTAAACTCATACACCCTGATATGCCTAAAGATTATAACTGAGCTGCAATTGGCTAATAAAAGGCGCCAACATTAGCGTCTATTTTTATATCCAATGAAAATTATGAATACATATGCTCTAGGGAAATGTTCCAGAAGATTCTAAAGGAAAACGCGCCATCATTACGTAACTTCCTCGTTTCCAATAATGATAAACAGTTCACCCCCTCGCTGCATTATTGCACGCTATTATTGTCAGTTTTAGTAAGGCAGTATAAACTTACTTCCCAACAATAATTACAATCAACAAACATCTCAAATCAATGTCACATAATAATGCATATTCATACTATAATCACTCTTTTCATTTAAATAATTTGTGATACAAATTACTGCATCATATGCCCCACTAGAAACATAATTATAAATATTTACAACTTGTTTGGAAATTTTATAATTGGGTTTTTAGTCTCCTAAATCTTGGAACACACGCTATCACTTTCACTTAACACTTCACACGTATTTAACACACGACATGTTTTTCCTCTATTTTGCCACTACTTACTGGCTCTGGTTTAATGTGTTTAGATATTAATCTGACATCACAAATTTTTTATAGCAAATACTGTACCCTGAAATATTTAATTACTGTTATAAAATTGGTTTACTTTCTTATATTGTTGACAAAAATTTATGCATTCAAGAATTTTTGTAATTATTAAGCATATTTACCAAAAATATTCACCCTTTACATAAATATATTTACATCTCTTAAATCTAGACACTGTTTCACATTTTGTGTTTGCTACATAAGTGTTTGTTTTAATTATTTTTACCCCATTTTTGTTGTTTTGTACTTTATATTCACACTAATCTTGGAATTATATCTACGGGTTTTTTACTTTAATATCATATTAAGTTTCAATCTTTACATTCTTAATTTCAAATACTGTTACAGTTACTAAAAAAAATGTTAATTTTCCATTTTATTTTTTTTTATATACATTTAATTTTTGTCCAGAATTTATTTCTCTTTTCACATGACATATATAAATAATTAACGCTCTTACGTTCCAATACATTTCTCTGCAGGTCATCTTTAACTATCCAGCATTTACTTTACATCTCATTGCTATTCACCCTCCTGGATCAAATTGTCTATGGCTAAACATTACTCGTAGCCGTATCCTAACCTTCAAAAATTTGTTCATGAATAACCTCTTAACGTATTCATATGAAATTTCGTCCCATGATAACATTTGAAAACAATCTAAAGTTTCCTGAACAACACATCTTTTAACAACTGTCATTTTCAATTCTTCTACTATCTTTTTAATCTGAGAATACTCTGACAAGTCTGTAATAAACTGTACTGGATTGGAGGTTTCAATTTGAACATTTTGGTACTTGTTAATTTCAGAAGTTAGCTTTTGATTATTTACAGGCAAAACTTTAACTTCTTCGTACATTTTATTTCTTTGCATTACTGACTCCTTCTGCATTTCTGATATCTCCCCTCTGAAATTAACTTGTGCCTGATTCACATCTACATTCATAACCTCTTTCATCTCTCTTATCTCATTTGAAATGTTACTCATTCTACTACCTAACTCTGTACATTTTACATCAACATGTTCACTTTTGGTAGTAACCTCACTTTCTTTGTTACCTATTTCCCTGCTCATGTCTAGCATTTTCTTTGAAACTTCTCCTATCTCACTTACTATTACTTCCTTTTCATCACTCATTTCTGGCATACTACTATCTAGCTTCGTAACTTTCTTTTCAATTTCTTCCTTGCATTGATCTACTTTTTGCTCTAATATCTCATTACTCCTACCAATACTTTCCCTAAATTTCCTATGATCTTTATTTATAGCTTCTCTGAATTCCTCAAAACTCTTTTGCATATTATCATTCATATTTCTCAGCATTTCCATAATTTCCATCATCATACTAGCATCAAAATTAACATTTCCTGCTATTCTATTCTGACTTTCTGCACTAACATTTTCTCCCTCAAATCCTACATTGTTTGAGCTATTTTCTGTAACCTGTATTGAATTACAGCTAACTGTTATACTATCCCCTTCCATCATTGTTTCTTCAATATTATTAGTAGCCATTGTTTTCTTTATCCTACCACTCCTAAGGTACATTTAAATTTTTTTTACCCTTTTTTTTAGAATTAACATAACACTTTTCTAACCTTTCTGATGCTATCTGCTGATGTAGCTTTGATGTCAGCTTTCTGCCCCTCTCTCCTAGATTATATGTCGCTTCTGCGTTGTATTATGATGAATCTGCGTCGTATCGATGTTTTTGTGTCCACTCATCCGCGTCATCTGTCGTTCCTGTAGTTGTTTCTGGAATCTGCGTCTTGTAGTTCAGTTCACTACTCCATTCGCTTCACGTCCTGGTTCCTTCGCCCCTTCCTGGTTATTTCACTCCTTTTCTGGTCACTCTGCCCCACGTTCTGGGCGCCAATTTGCGGCGGTTATTTTATTATATTTATTTATTTATTGAGCCCCACATTTGGGAGCCAATTTGCGATGGTAAATTTATAATGTTATTTGTGTATGTGTGTTTACTTCACGTGGTGATGCCATTTTGTGACGTAATTCTTTGTTAGGTTTGTAGCTCCATCTGGTGTTAGCAATTTGCGGCAGTATTAGTTTTTGTTTGAAAGAATGTTACTTTTATTTTTATTTAATTTTGTTTCACTGTCCTCCGGCTAGCTATGATCTTTTTGGGTCGAGCACTTCTCTTTATACAGGTTGTGTAAACGGAAAGGAATCTTTTATCCAAAGATAACACTGATGAAGGAATTTGCTTTATATTTTTATTGTCAAACACTTTCACTATCACATTTACACATTGATCTTGACACTCGCCAAACTGAAACTGTTATAATAACTTCATTACTGATCACTCTTAATTCGCGTACTTCAACTTTTTGTATAATTAACTTTACAACACTTTAGATTTTTCATAATTCTGCTACGCGTAACTTGTGAATCGATAGCCGACGTGTAATATTTCTGCTGGACTGAAGGCGACGTGTAATGTACAAAGAATTTTGACGAACTGGCGGACTCTACCTCTAACCTAGCTCTTTTATACTCATACACCCTGATATGCCTAAAGATTATAACTGAGCTGCAATTGGCTAATAAAAGGCACCAACATTAGCATCTATTTTTATATCCAATGAAAATTATGAATACATATGATCTAGGGAAATGTTCCAGAAGATTCTAAAGGAAAACGCGCCAACATTACGTAACTTCCTCGTTTCCAATAATGATAAACAGCTCACCCCCTCGCTGCATTATTGCACGCTATTATTGTCAGTTTCAGTAAGGCAGTATAAACTTACTTCCCAACAATAATTACAATCAACAAACATCTCATATCAATGTCACATAATAATGCATATTCATACTATAATCACTCTTTTCATTTAAATAATTTGTGATACAAATTACTGCATCAATGTAAAGCATCAATACCAGTAGCTCTGCTCCTTGACTTGTTTGTTATATGTAAAGCATCCAATACCAGTAGCTCTGCTCCTTGACTTGTTTGTTATATGTAAAGCATCCAATACCACCAGCTCTGCTCTTTGACTTGTTTGTTATATGTAAAGCATCCAATACCAGTAGCTCTGCTCCTTGTCTTGTTTGTTATATGTAAAGCATCCAATACCAGCAGCTCTGCTCCTTGACTTGTTTGTTATATGTAAAGCATCCAATACCACCAGCTCTGCTCCTTGACTTGTTTGTTATACGTAAAGCATCCAATACCACCAGCTCTGCTCCTTGACTTGTTTGTTATATGTAAAACATCTAATACCACCAGCTCTGCTCCTTGACTTGTTTGTTATATGTAAAGCATCCAATACCAGCAGCTCTGCTCCTTGACTTGTTTGTTATATGTAAAGCATCTAATACCACCAGCTCTGCTCCTTGACTTGTTTGTTATATGCAAAACATCTAATACCAGTAGCTCTGCTCCTTGACTTGTTTGTTATATGTAAAGCATCCAATACCAGCAGCTCTGCTCCTTGACTTGTTTGTTATATGTAAAGCATCTAATACCACCAGCTCTGCTCCTTGACTTGTTTGTTATATGTAAAGCATCTAATACCACCAGCTCTGCTCCTTGACTTGTTTGTTATATGTAAAGCATCTAATACCAGCAGCTCTGCTCCTTGACTTGTTTGTTATATGTAAAGCATCTAATACCACCAGCTCTGCTCCTTGACTTGTTTGTTATATGTAAAGCATCCAATACCAGCAGCTCTTTTCCTTGACTTGTTTGTTATATGTAAAGCATCTAATACCACCAGCTCTGCTCCTTGACTTGTTTGTTATGTGTAAAGCATCTAATACCAGCAGCTCTGCTCCTTGACTTGTTTGTTATGTGTAAAGCATCTAATACCAGCAGCTCTGCTCCTTGACTTGTTTGTTATGTGTAAAGCATCCAATACCACCAGCTCTGCTCCTTGACTTGTTTGTTATGTGTAAAGCATCCAATACCACCAGCTCTGCTCCTTGACTTGTTTGTTATATGTAAAGCATCTAATACCAGCAGCTCTGCTCCTTGACTTGTTTGTTATATGTAAAGCATCCAATACCACCAGCTCTGCTCCTTGACTTGTTTGTTATATGTAAAGCATCCAATACCACCAGCTCTGCTCCTTGACTTCTTTGTTATATGTAAAGCATCCAATACCAGCAGCTCTGCTCCTTGACTTGTTTGTTATATGTAAAGCATCTAATACCAGCAGCTCTGCTCCTTGACTTGTTTGTTATATGTAAAGCAATCAATACCACCAGCTCTGCTCCTTGACTTGTTTGTTATATGTAAAGCATCTAATACCAGCAGCTCTGCTCCTTGACTTGTTTGTTATATGTAAAGCATCTAATTCCAGCAGCTCTGCTCCTTGACTTGTTTGTTATATGTAAAGCATCCAATACCAGCAGCTCTGCTCCTTGACTTGTTTGTTAGATGTAAAGCATCCAATACCAGCAGCTCTGCTCCTTGACTTGTTTGTTATATGTAAAGCATCCAATACCAGCAGCTCTGCTCCTTGACTTGTTTGTTATATGTAAAGCATCTAATACCAGCAGCTCTGCTCCTTGACTTGTTTGTTATATGTAAAGCATCTAATACCAGCAGCTCTGCTCCTTGACTTGTTTGTTATATGTAAAGCATCTAATACCAGCAGCTCTGCTCCTTGACTTGTTTGTTATATGTAAAGCATGTAATACCAGCAGCTCTGCTCCTTGACTTGTTTGTTATATGTAAAGCATCTAATACCACCAGCTCTGCTCCTTGACTTGTTTGTTATATGTAAAGCATCTAATACCACCAGCTCTGCTCCTTGACTTGTTTGTTATATGTAAAGCATCTAATACCACCAGCTCTGCTCCTTGACTTGTTTGTTATATGTAAAGCATCTAATACCAGCAGCTCTGCTCCTTGACTTGTTTGTTATATGTAAAGCATCTAATACCACCAGCTCTGCTCCTTGACTTGTTTGTTATATGTAAAGCATCTAATACCACCAGCTCTGCTCCTTGACTTGTTTGTTATATGTAAAGCATCTAATACCAGCAGCTCTGCTCCTTGACTTGTTTGTTATATGTAAAGCATCTAATACCAGCAGCTCTGCTCCTTGACTTGTTTGTTATATGTAAAGCATCCAATACCAGCAGCTCTGCTCCTTGACTTGTTTGTTAGATGTAAAGCATCCAATACCAGCAGCTCTGCTCCTTGACTTGTTTGTTATATGTAAAGCATCTAATACCAGCAGCTCTGCTCCTTGACTTGTTTGTTATATGTAAAGCATCCAATACCAGCAGCTCTGCTCCTTGACTTGTTTGTTAGATGTAAAGCATCCAATACCAGCAGCTCTTCCCCTATTGCTCTTGTGTTGATCATAAGCAGGACTTTTGTTCCTGGTGAAGTGTATCACAATTTGTGGGAATGTGACGGCTGTAGGTAATATGAAGTGTTTATATTTAAATGTATCCAGAAATTTCTGTGAGACAATCCAGAAAGCAATATCCAAAGTTAAGCTGACATGCAGCATTCACACAACTGTCTCTTCCCATCATGAGCTATTGGCTCATTGGGACATTCAATGCGCACAAGTAAGTAAATAAATATTATAAAAAATTCACATTTTACAATTGTAAATCATATAAAAAGTTAATTCACATTACATCGCTCATGGTAAATGTTTGCTTAGAAATTGTTTCATATTTTAAGGTCTAAGAACTGTGTACGGTTTTTCCATCCAGCTTGCAAAAACATCTGAATGTTTATATCATAAGATGCTGCATATTGTTCATGCATAAAAACAGAACAAAGAATCTAAAGTGTAACATTTATATGACTTTCTCTACTACCTTCTACCTTTATTATAGGCTATACAAACTATTGTTACTGAAGCTTATTTTTCTATCTACTTCATTATAACCAAGTTAAACCTTTGCAGAAAAGTTACATTACACATTTTGTATGAGTAACAGTGGGAATAGTGATAGTTAAATGTTTTAGAACTAGACGGTATAGTATGGCCTTAAAATTCCATACTGTTGCCATGACATCTTGAGAAATAATGGGAAATTGAGGTTTTTAAAATAATAACTGAGTATTGTAACCATTAATAAGAATTGACTTGTGTCATAAGAAAAGTTGTTTGAAATACATTGTATATTTTAGATACAGCCACAACTGTTGTGTTGTACCTTCTGGTTAAACAAGCTTATACAAATTCCTCTCGAATGAAGAGGACTTCACAGGCTATTTCCAGAAAATTCAAAATACGCATTTTATTTGTCATATAAATAACATTAATATATGGTATTTTAATAAAAATCATTAGAGCCATTTTTGAGAAAAATAAAAAATTTCAAAAGATATTTCCATGTAAAGGGTAGTGGGGGTGTGAAGATTTTCTTGAAAATATTTGTGTAGAATGTTTGGAAGATACTGAACTTTGATATCAAGTTTAGTAATTGAGATTTTATTATTGTGTCTTGAGTGTTGGGGTATGTTGTCTGCATAGTCAGCCTGGCTGTCAAGGAGTTCGTAATAAACAGTAGCAGCTAATTTACATAAAGTATTCAATTGCTAATAGTTTTACAATCATTACAGCTCTTCAATATTAAACATGTCACATGCTACATTAAATTCCCTCATTACTATTACTTACTTAAGTGCAGGAAGTACTGCATTCTACCCAAAACTTCGGTGTCAACATTTCACTGCAAATACATGTTTTGAGACCCCCTGAATCCAAAAATAAAAGTTTAGAAAATTGTCTTTCAACAGCATAACTCAAAAATGAAAACTCAGTTGGATACGAAACTTGGTATTGAAGTTCAGGACCTTCCAAAGATGCAGGAAAGATTTTGATGAAATTTCCCCCACCCAAAACTACCCTTTGCAATGGAAAATGTTTCAAAGTTTTTGATTTTCTCAAAAATGCCTCTTAATGAGTTTTGTTAAAGTGTCATATGTTTAAGGTATTTTCATGACAAATGAAATGTGTATCTTGAATTTTCTGGAAATAGCCGCTTAAGTCTTCTTCATTTTAAATGACTTTTGTATAATTGATAAACCGTAACAAATAGACAACATTTTATTGTACAAAAAATATATGCAGTGTGTGTCAAATAAAAATTTTCTTGGCATTAAGCATTTCCGAAATATTCTTTGTTATTGGTATGAATTTTTAAATACTTTTACTTTTCTCAACTGCAAATTGCTATTCTTTCCTTTCTTTGTGTTTCATGCAAAGAGAAGAGAATTTGAGAGCCATTGTATAGTGAACAGCTTCGAAAAGATATGACTAACACCTTACTGCATTCATTTTATGTTGATAACTTGCTGTTGCACGGATGGGTTAAACTTGAATGACCTCCTGTTCTTTATGAAGACACTTAAACAAAGAGTTATTAAAACTGTCAGGACACTATGGAAGAATCACAAATACCACAGTTTGTAATGATTTGTCGTGCCTTAACTCAGTTGAGAGGAAATAATACCAGTTTAAGTAACTTATGTTAGCACCTGTCAGTATTACCATATGAAGAAGAAGAAGTTGTATACGAGGTGGCAATACATGGAAATAATGCAGTGCCATTTCAGTCTTGTGATGGCAGTAGAAGAAAATGGCTGCAAGCTTCGGGCGCCATGTGGACACAACGATCATGCAGGCAATTCACTGCACGACGAAGAACGTAGTGGTGATGCCATCCCTGGTGCTTTACAATTTCGAAAGTCAATACTTCTGGATTTCTCACTCACTGGTGCATGCAAT
Organism: Deroplatys truncata; assembly: GCA_030765065.1. Lineage (NCBI taxonomy): Eukaryota > Metazoa > Arthropoda > Insecta > Mantodea > Mantidae > Deroplatys > Deroplatys truncata. Next base: position 7,856,630 of record CM060978.1, read on the forward strand.
GGCATGGGTTTTGGAAAGTGTGCATAAGATGGGTGCAAAAACAGCTGACAGATGAACCCAAAACCAAATGTATGGCCACAGCATTGACATTCATCCAGTGGTTGCAGAGAGAGGTGACAATGTTGTCACTGGGAATGAAACATGAGCATTGCATGTCACACCAGAAACAAAACAACAATCCATGCGTTAGTGGTTCACCTGTGAAGACCAACTTCAACAGACAATCTCTACCAAAAAGAACACATTCACTGTCTTCTAGGACCCTCTGAAGGCTTTTACCACAAAGGGAGACTGTAAATGCTAATCGGTATTGCAAAATCTGACGAGGGCGATCTAGAACAACAGGCATTATGCTTTTGCATGACAATGTATGACCCCATACAGTTTACACCACATGGGATCGGTTGATTTACTTTGGATGGGAGATCTCTAACCATCCACACTAAAGCCCCAAGCTCATGCCAAGTGACTTCCGACTCATTAATTGCTTTCTGGCAGCAATACATTCAAAATGACTTTGAGGTGTGGACAGCAGTGACTCCTATGACATGGGCATACAAATGTTGGTACACCCGTAGAATAAATGCCTCAGAAATCATGGTGAATATGTTGAGAGGTAGCCAGTGAATTTCTGTAAATATTTCTTACCTATTGAAGCTTTCTGAGCCACCAGAATTTAGTTTCTGGATGCAGCTTGAAATGCACCAATTGTAGCAGTGCAAGAGTAGGCATAGTTATTGTAATTACTCCTGTCAGAGAGGAGAGATAAACTGATAATATGTGAACTTGCCGTTCCTTTATGAGGCCATGCAAACATCAAGACTTAAGATAGCATACATAAACCAGTTATTATGAGAAACAGTGTAGTTCCTATCACATAACAAACATAAGTAAGAGACACAAGTTTGTGTACATAAACCAGTTATTATGAGAAACAGTATAGTTCCTATCACATAACAAACATAAGGAAGAGACATAAGTTTGTGTACATAAACCAGTTATTATGAGAAACAGTATAGTTCCTATCACATAACAAACATAAGGAAGAGACACAAGTTTGTGCACATAAACCAGTTATCATGAGAAACAGTATACTTGCTATCACATAACAAATATAAGTAAGAGACACAAGTTTGTGTACATAAACCAGTTATTATGAGAAACAGTATAGCTTCTATCACATAACAAACATAAGTAAGAGACACAAGTTTGTGTACATAAACCAGTTATTATGAGAAACAATATAGTTCCTATCACATAACAAACATAAGTAAGAGACACAAGTTTGTGTACATAAACCAGTTACCATGAGAAACAGTATAGTTCCTATCACATAACAAACATAACGTAGAGACACATGTTTGTGTACATAAACCAGTTACTATGAGAAACAGTATAGTTCCTATCACAATAACAAACATAAGTAAGAGACACAAGTTTGTGTACATAAACCAGTTACCATTAGAAACAGTACAGTCTCTATCACATAACAAACATAAGGAAGAGACACATGTTTGTGTACATAAACCAGTTACCATTAGAAACAGTACAGTCTCTATCACATAACAAACATAAGGAAGAGACACATGTTTGTGTACATAAACCATTACCATGAGAAACAGTATGGTTCCTATCACATAACAAACATAAGGAAGAGACACAAGTTTGTGTACATAAACCATTACCATGAGAAACAGTATAGTCTCTATCACATAACAAACATAAGGAAGAGACACATGTTTGTGTACATAAACCATTACCATGAGAAACAGTATACTTCCTATCACATAACAAACATAAGGAAGAGACACAAGTTTGTGTACATAAACCAGTTATCATGAGAAACAGTATACTTGCTATCACATAACAAACATAAGTAAGACACAAGTTTGTGTACATAAACCAGTTATTATGAGAAACAGTATACTTGCTATCACATAACAAACATAAGTAAGAGACACAAGTTTGTGTTGGTTGGTCGGTCGGTCGGTCGGTTTATTCATCCGTTAAAGTGGTTTGGTACAATGTACATTCACTATTGGACACGTCAAGCTATAAACATAAACAATAATACGTTTTTGCAATATATACAATATGTTTTTACATTATATACAATAGGTATTTACATGCTAAATACTATGGTTCATGATATACATTTGTGTTCAAGGAAATCATTAATAGAATAAAAGGAGTGGTTAACTAGATGTGCCTTGAGACTGGATTTCAGCTGGTTTACATATTTAATTGCCTTAATATTAGTTGGTAAATTATTATAAAGTTTAATGCCAGAGAATAAGATACTTTTTTGGTAGAGCAAGGTGTTGCAGCTGGTCACATGTATTTGTGTATTTTCCCTAGTATTGTGTTCATGCACCATATTATTAGTTATGAATAGTGAATCAGAAGCATTAATGTTCTTGACTATAAGCAGAATAACTGCATATATGTAAATGCAGGGAAGTGGGAGGATCCCCAGTTTTTTAAAGAGAGGTTTACATGACGACTTTGGGCTGACTCCTTCAATAGTTCTGATAATTTTTTTCTGTGCAATAAAGATTGACTTGCTTGTTGGAGACTCACCCCAGAAGACTACTCCATAACTTAGGAGTGAGTGCACATGTGCAAAATATGCTGCTCTGTTTCTTTACTTGTGCAGGTTGTCAATATTCTTAGCATATAACATAGAGAGCTGAGTTTATTATTTATGAAGCTAGTGTGGGCATCCCATTTCAGATTGCTTTGTACGCAGACCCCACGGAATTTTATAGATTCTACTTTTTTAAGTGTCTGATTAGAGAGTTGTATTTGAGGGGCAAGATAATTTTTGTTCATATTTGTGTGTATATCCATTGCTACAGTTTTATTTGTATTTATAATAAGATTATTCAGTGTAAAATAGTTTCAGATTTTCTCTGAGACTTGGTGAATAGAGGTTAGAAAGGTTTCTTTTTGGGTTGCCTTAACCAGGATATTTGTATCATCAGCATATAAAATGGTTTTAGTACATGGATCATTTATGTGGAAATCATTTATGAAAAGAAGAAATAGGACAGGACCTAGTATAGAACCTTGTGGCACACCATAGCTTACTTGGAGTGGACTGGAGTGATAATAATTGATCTGATTATTTGATTTATTCTTTATTTCCACTATTTGCATACGACCACATAGATATGATTCTAACCATTTATTGGCCAACCCTCTTATGCCTAGAGCCTCTATTTTCGTTAACAAAAGCTGATGATCTATGGTGTCAAATGCCTTTGTTAAGTCTAAAAATATAGCCGAGGCATGTTGCTTTTGTGTACATAAACCAGTTATTATGAGAAACAGTATACTTGCTATCACATAACAAACATAAGTAAGAGACACATGTTTGTGTATATAAACCAGTTATTATGAGAAACAGTATAGTTCCTATCACATAACAAACATAACTAAGAGACACATGTTTGTGTACATAAACCAGTTACCATGAGAAACAGTATAGTTCCTATAACATAACAAACATAAGGAAGAGACACAAGTTTGTGTACATAAACCAGTTACCATGAGAAACAGTATAATTCCTATCACATAACAAACATAAGAAAGAGACACAAGTTTGTGTACATAAACCAGTTACCATGAGAAACAGTATAGTTCCTATCACATAACAAACATAAGAAAGAGACACAAGTTTGTGTATATAAACCAGTTATTATGAGAAACAGTATAGTTCCTATCACATAACAAACATAAGTAAGAGACACATGTTTGTGTATATAAACCAGTTGTTATGAGAAACAGTATAGTTCCTATCACATAGCAAACATAAGAAAGAGACACAAGTATGTGTATATAAACCAGTTATTATGAGAAACAGTATAGTTTCTATCACAAAACAAACATAAGTAAGAGACACAAGTTTGTGTATATAAACCAGTTATCATGAGAAACAGTATAGTTCCTATCACATAACAAACATAAGAAAGAGATACAAGTTTGTATATATAAACCAGTTATCATGAGAAACAGTATAGTTTCTATCACATAACAAACATAAGAAAGAGACTAAAGTTTGTGTATATAAACCAGTTATCATGAGAAACAGTATAGTTCCTATCACATAACAAACATAAGAAAGAGACACAAGTTTGTGCATATAAACCAGTTATCATGAGAAACAGTATAGTTCCTATCACATAACAAACATAAGAAAGAGACACAAGTTTGTATATATAAATCAGTTATCATGAGAAACAGTATAGTTCCTATCACAAAACAAACATAAGAAAGAGACACAAGTTTGTGTATATAAAGCAGTTATCATGAGAAACAGTATAGTTCCTATCACATAACAAACATAAGAAAGAGACACAAGTTTGTATATATAAACCAGTTATCATGAGAAACAGTATAGTTCCTATCACAAAACAAACATAAGAAAGAGACACAAGTTTGTGTATATAAACCAGTTATCATGAGAAACAGTATAGTTCCTATCACATAACAAACATAAGAAAGAGACACAAGTTTGTGTATATAAACCAGTTATCATGAGAAACAGTATAGTTCCTATCACATAATAAACATAAGAAAGAGACACAAGTTTGTATATATAAACCAGTTATCATGAGAAACAGTATAGTTCCTATCACATAAGAAAGAGACACAAGTTTGTGTATATAAACCAGTTATTATGTGAAACAGTAAAGTTCCTATCACATAACAAACATAAGTAAGAGACACAAGTTTGTGTATATAAACCAGTTATCATGAGAAACAGTATAGTTCCTATCACATAACAAACATAAGTAAGAGACACAAGTTTGCGTATAAACCAGTTATTATGTGAAACAGTATAGTTCCTATCACATAACAAACATAAGGAGGAGACAAAAGTTTGTGTATATAAACCAGTTATTATGTGAAACAGTATAGTTCCTATCACATAACAAACATAAGGAAGAGACACAAGTTTGTTTATATAAGGGGTAATGAAGACATTGAACACATAGTATTTAAGTGCCAAGGAACAGAAAATTGGAGAAAAGAATTTTTTAATAAGAAGTGGTTGAAGGGGGATAGAAATACACTTATAATTGAAATGATTTGCAATGACGCTAGAAGCATTGCACAGTTTTTGTGTAAAGTAAAAAATAAATGGCTTTGGACAGTGGAAAGAGAAAAGTAAGAGGTAGTGCATCTTACTTTGAATGGAAAACTATAGTGAATGTGTGATGGTTAAGTAACCAATAAATGAAAAGTGAAAAAAAAAGTGGAAATGGGACATGACAAAAAAACTGAAAAAGAGCAAGATAATTTAGTGACAAGAATTTGTAAAATGTAAATAAACTGTAGTGATTGTCTACTGAATAAGTGACCAGGGTCAAAATGCAGTAGACAATCAAATTTGTAAAACTCTTAGCACAATAAATAGATACATATATAAACCAGTTATCATGAGAAACATTATAGTTATGATCACATAACAAACATAAGGAAGGGACACAAGTTTGTGTATATAAACCAGTTACCATGAGAAACAGTATAGTCTCTATCACATAACAAACATAAGGAAGAGACACAAGTTTATGGACATAAACCAGTTCCTATGAGAAACAGTATAGTTCCTATCACATAACAAACAAAAGTAAGAGACACAAGTTTGTGTACATAAACCAGTTACCATGAGAAACACTATAGTTCCTATCACATAACAAACATAAGGAAGAGACACAAGTTTGTGTATATAAACCAGTTACTATGAGAAATAGTATAGTTCCTATCACATAACAAACATAAGTAAGAGACACAAGTTTGTGTACATAAACCAATTACCATGAGAAACAGTATAGTTCCTATCACGTAACAAACATAAGGAAGAGACACAAGTTTGTGTATATAAACCAGTTACTATGAGAAACAGTATAGTTCCTATCACATAACAAACATAAGTAAGAGACACAAGTTTGTGTACATAAACCAGTTACAATGAGAAACAGTATAGTTCCTATCACATAACAAACATAAGGAAGAGACACAAGTTTGTGTACATAAACCAGTTACCATGAGAAACAGTATAGTTACTATCACATAACAAACATAAGGAAGAGACACAAGTTTGTGTACATAAACCAGTTACTATGAGAAATAGTATAGTCTCTATCACATAACAAACATAAGGAAGAGACACAAGTTTATGGACATAAAACAGTTACTATGAGAAACAGTATAGTTCCTATCACATAACAAACATAAGGAAGAGACACAGGTTTGTGTGTATAAACCAGTTACCATGAGAAACAGTATAGTTCCTATCACATAACAAACATAAGGAAGAGACACAGGTTTGTGTATATAAACCAGTTACCATGACAAACAGTATAGTTCCTATCACATAACTAACATAAGGAAGAGACACAGGTTTGTGTACATAAACCAGTTACCATGAGAAACAGTATAGTTGCTATCACATAACAAACATAAGCAATAGACACAAGTTTGTGTACATAAACCAGTTACCATGAGAAACAGTATAGTTGCTATCACATAACAAACATAAGGAAGAGACACAAGTTTGTGTACATAAACCAGTTACCATGAGAAACAGTATAGTTGCTATCACATAACAAACATAAGGAAGAGACACAAGTTTGTGTACATAAACCAGTTACCATGAGAAACAGTATAGTCCCTATCACATAACAAACATATGGAAGAGACACAAGTTTGTGTACATAAACCAGTTACCATGAGAAACAGTATAGTCTCTATCACATAACAAACATAAGGAAGAAAACACAAGTTTGTGTACATAAACCAGTTACCATGAGAAACAGTATAGTTCCTATCACATAACAGACATAAGGAAGAGACACAAGTTTGTGTATATAAACCAGTTACCATGAGAAACAGTATATTTCCTATCACATAACAGACATAAGGAAGAGACACAAGTTTGTATACATAAACCAGTTACCATGAGAAACAGTATAGTTCCTATCACATAACAAACATAAGGAAGAGACACAAGTTTGTGTACATAAACCAGTTACCATGAGAAACAGTATAGTTCCTATCACATAACAAACATAAGGAAGAGACACAAGTTTGTGTACATAAACCAGTTACCAGAGAAACAGTATAGTTCCTATCACATAACAAACATAAGGAAGAGACACAAGTTTGTGTATATAAACCAATTATCATGAGAAACAGTATATTTCCTATCACATAACAAACATAAGGAAGAGACACAAGTTTGTGTACATAAACCAGTTACCATGAGAAACAGTATAGTTCCTATCACATAACAAACATAAGGAAGAGACACAAGTTTGTGTACATAAACCAGTTACCATGAGAAACAGTATAGTTGCTATCACATAACAAACATGAGGAAGAGAGACAATGTTGCGAACCATTAAATATTTTATTGTGTTTTAATTTTTATTACAGCTGCAGAAAAAGCAGTTTGATTGCTGGTTTTGATGAGATGATGTGTTAGTTGCTTAGGAAGTACTTATCCCTGTTGCTTTGTTTACTGCTTTGCTTTGTTGCATATTTTATCCTTAATTGCCTTGCACTAGAGCTTCCCTAACCATCAACAAGTATCTGGAGGAGTTTCCGGGGCTGGTTCACTTCCTGTATATTGACCGCAGTAACCACAGGATTACTGCACCAACGCTCGACTTCAACTCTGAGGAGATAGCTTCCCTGACAAAGAAAAAGGTAAGAGCTTTGCATGTTAAGTTATTATAGAATGAAGTTAGAGCAGGGTGTTTTATGTGAGTGTCGTGTTTGCAGATCTGGACGATGGTGGAGTTTAGCAGAGCACATCTCCAGGAAGGACACACTGCTCTTATGTGGAAGGATAGCACATTCAACTACGCTTATTTCCTTTGGTTTGAGGATTCATCAGTAAGTACAACAGATTCATTTGCAGTGAACGACAGAATACAGTGACGTGATCCTAAATGTATTTTTCTTTTGCCAGGGGTTTCTATTATTCAGATATTTAGCATTTATATTCTCTCTATGACGTAGTAGTACAGAAGGTACCTATTGCAATCCATGTGAGATTTCACTGGAAATACATGTTTTGAGGCCCCATGTATCCAAAAAATATCTGTGTACGCGTGTCTGGAACAGCATAAAAATACAAAAACTCTGATGAATATTAAGTTTGTTTTTGAATTTCAGGATCTTCTGAAGATGCAACAGAAAGATTTTCAACAAAATCCATAAAGTACCTTTTACTTTTAAGATTTTTCAAAATGTTTTATTTTCTGCAAAATGGCTTTAACAATTTTGATTAAAATGCCATGTATTAACGATATTAAATGCACATCTTGAGTCCTCTGGGAATAACCTCTTCATTCGGAAGGGACATAAACTTGTAGCATAAGCTTCAAAATGTTCAATATTCAGTTGTTTGTCATGGAAACAGTTGTTTGGCTATCCCTGTTCCCTTTATAGCAGATACTAAAATAAACTTTACTAACAACACTAATAAACAATAGAGGGTATAGAAAGTCATATGAATTTAACAGTTTTGTTTTTGTCTGTCTTGGCCATGCAAAGAGAAGTGAGTATCACTGTATTTCACTAATCCCCTTCATGCTACATTTGTATCACAATGTAAAGAATGATTATGTGACATGTTTATTGGGAAGTAAGTTTATACTGCCTTACTGAAACTGATGCAGCGAGGGGGTGAGCTGTTTATCATTATTAGAGACAAGGAAGTTACGTAATGTTTGCGCGTTTTTCTGTAGAAATTGCTGGAACATTATACCTAGAGCATATGTATTCATAATTTTCATTGGATATAAAAATAGACACTAATGTTGGCACGTTTTATTAGCCAATTGCAGCTCAGTTATAATCTTTAGGCATATCGGGGTGTAGGAGTATAAAAAGGGCTAGGTTAGAGATAGACCCCGTCAGTTCGTCGAAAATATTTGTATGATACACGTCGCCTTCAGTTCGTCAGTTCAGCAGAAGATATTTGTAAAGTACACGTCGGCTATCGATTCACAAGTTACGCGTAGCAGAGTTATGAAAAATCTAAAGTGTTGTAAAGTTATTATACAAAAAAGTTGAAGTACGCAAATTAAGAATGATCAGTAAATAAGATGTTATAACAGTTTCAGTTTGGCGAGTGTCTAGATCAATGTGTAAATGTGATAGTGACTGTGTTCGACAATAAAAGTGTAAAACAAATTCCTTCATCAGTGTTATATTTGGATAAAAGATTCCTTTCCGTTTACACAACCTGTATAAAGAGATGTGCTCGACCAAAAGATCATAGCTAGCCGGAGGACAGTAAACAAAAATTAAATAAAATAACAGTAGCATTCTTTCAAACGAACACTAATACTACCGCAAATTGCTAACTCCAGATGGAGCTACAAACCTAACAAAGAATCACGTCACAAAATGGCTTCATCACGCGGAGTAAACACACATACACAAACATTATAAGTATACCGTCGCAAATTGGCTCCCAAACATGGGGCTCAACAAATTAAATAATATTACAAGTATACCACTTCACATTCCATGTGGGTAACAATTTTAAATAGATTCTAATTTTGCAGAAAAGCAGTTTAAGATGTTTCTTCAACCTAAAACACCATCATTCAGTAAAAGAGGTATTGGATGTGCGAGTGGGAGCTATAAAATGTTAAGAAACTTATGGAATCGGGAAACTTTTTTGACTGTATATAATGCTTAATAATGCAGGAGTTCTTGCTTTATTGAAAATATTGCGCCCTTCTTAGCAACCACTGTTATGTAGTGGCCATCATGTCAGGAGTTTTTGCTAATGGGATAAGGAAAGATGTGGCTAACAGAATG